>JAUTXW010000501.1:137500-410000 GCA_030620095.1 Kuschelorhynchus macadamiae | reverse complement strand
CTTTAAATGAAGTGAAATCTTAAATCGTTTATTGTCTAATATAATGGACATAAATTCTAATTAAAAAACAACTGAGTATTAGACTGTATTGTATTATTCCCACGTTTCGCCTTAAGACTGTAGGAAATACGCTTAGGGAACTCCACTGAGATTGAGGTGAATTTGATTCAGTATTCTGAACTCTTATAGTAAAGATCCCTGAAGATGCGACGTGCAATAGATGGCGAAACTTCGAGAAGTAACGCAATTTTAACACTGTCTAATCGAAAAGATTCAATTTGCATGAAAACTCGAGCCTGGATTTTGTTGAGGTTATACAATATATGTGGATAAGGGTGATAATGGACAAAACGATCAAATATAATTTTTTGGGAGAAGGCCACTTCTCTTGTTAAAAAATACTACCCACTTTTTCCACATTTTTCGATTTTGCCATAATGAGCCCATAAAAATATGAAATATTTTGAAGAGTGAACTAACTTTTTTTAATTTTATGGCAAAATGATACATGAAACAAATATTTCAAATTCACGTTTACTCCAAAATATCAGTTAATATTAAGAAAAAATGCGCAGTAATGACAAAAGAAACTCCCCACTGTCAATGCAAAATGAAAATTACGTTCCTGAAATTCTTAACTGATATTTTGAATATAGCCTATATGTAATAAATATAAAATATTTTCAATATCATTTTGCCTTAAAATAAGAAATTAGGCTTATTTACCCCTACATACTCTATTTGGTATTTTTGTATTTTCTATCCATCCAGTGTGCCAAACCTAAACTTTGAAACGTGATTTCTTGCATTTTTTTAACAAGCAGAAGTTTTTATTAGCCACTTTCGAAAAATGAGATTTTTAGTTGTTTTTAGTATCTCCGGAAATAAGTTATTAACTGAAAACTTAATTATATAATTAACTATGGTAAGCAGTGTCCGCGAACAAGGAGGCAAAGAAACTTTAGTGTTCTCATTATAGTAAGTAACAATTTACTGCTCTTTATAGTAAGTAACAATTTACAATACACATCAGAAAACTACAATGTGCTGCTTGGCAATAATGTAATAGTAGGAATTTTAGTTTTCTCCCATTAAAATTTACAAATAAACTTAAAACAGTTATTACATAAATTGACAATGTATCATTTTTTTAGTCAACAAATTCATACAAAATGAAAAAGTCGGTGGAAAAAATGATTTAATGTATGTCTCATTTGACACTCAAATGTAAATTTAGTTTACAATCCAAGTAACACTGAGACAACAAAGTTTACTTTCCTAAGAAGGTATGTGGTGCAAGCTAAGAAAATAAATCAATTAAGATTTTTAATAGAAATATTTCATGTGGCTCTACATACAATATTTAGACATTCAGTAACATCAAACCCTTACAAAAAAGTTTCATTAAAAACATTCAAAATACACACGTGGATAAATGTTTCGTGATAATAATACAAAATAAAATTGACTATTGAATAAGATACAGGGTGAAGTCAAGGCATATGTTTTAGTGAATTTTTAAAACTACGTGCAATTTTTAAACTGTATATCAATAACTTTGAAGCCTGATTCTTTAAAAACATTTTATTTTTTGGATGATTAACGTATGTTTTACCCGTATTTCTATTAAGGGCATAAAAACGGGACATCTAAAATGCTTTGAAATTTGAAGTATCCCGGCTTGAAATGTTATCACAGATGTCATTAGTATTAATACTGAGAGAAGTGTTTTTATATTGTGGGAAATGGTACGAAGGCACTGAACGATAGACAAAGCTAATAGAGCCATTGGTATGCTACAAGCTGGCATGAGTCAAGCAGATGTTGCAATTGCAGTTCATGTTTCACAAAGTGTGATCAGTAGATTAAATAAACGATTTCAAGAAACAGGTTCTGTGTCTGAAAGACCTCGCCCTGGAAGACCGCGATTTACCACCAGAATGCAGGAACGTTTCGTTACTTTAATAGCATGAAGAAATATGACTAGACCAGCTTCGGGAATAGCCCGTGATTTAAGAAGAGCCAGCGGAGTTCAGGTCAGTTATAGAACTATCATAAACCGCTTACATGCGTCAATTTAAGGGCAAAAAGACCTTGGCGCTCTGTCCCTCTTACTATAGAACACAGTCGGAATCGCTTAGCCTGGTGTCGAGAAAGAATTGGTTGGAATGAAGATTCACGGATGAAACCAGAGTGTGCTCGCATAGTGATACACGGCGATTGAGGATTTGGAGAGACACTGGAGGATTCGTTCGACCTGGTCTAGTACAAGAGGATCATCCTTACCGAGGTGGAGGAAAAATGGTTTGGGCTGGGATTTTTTACAGTGGTCATACTCAATTGTACTTATGCGAAGGTACCATGAATGGTAAGACTTATCGAAACGACATTATAAATGATATGTTGAAGAACACAGGTATAATTTTGAACCTAATTTTATATTTCTGGATTATAACGCTCGCCCGCATAGAGTTAGGATTGTACTTGATCAATTCCAGGAGAACCAGATTGATCATTTAAGATTGCCAGCAAGATCACCAGATCTTAATGCTATAGAAAATGTTCGGGATTTTCTGAAAAGAGCCATTCACCATCACCCACCAAACACTCTACAGGAATTAAGGAACATTACCTGTTATATAGGATCAGCTACTGCAAGAGGCTATTCACAATTGCATAAGGAGTATGCCTAGACATATTCAAGCAGTGATAGAAAACAACGGTCTTTATACAGAATATTAGTTTCTTATGTTTTTCTTTTTTCCATTAAGCTTTGTTGAATACATTTAAAATTTTCTTCATTAGTACCTACCATGAATAAATTTGTAAATTTTGTAAAAGAGATGTTTTTCTAACTCAACTTCAACATCAATAACTTCTTTCCATATGAACAATAATCTGTGCTAAATGACGTTTTTACCATCAGTTTTCCGTGATATTTTAGTCACCTCCAGAGTGCAACAAGGGTCCCACATTGGACCAATATTATTCCTTCTCTTCATAAATGATGCCTCTTCCTGTTTTAGGAATAGTAAGTGCCTTTTGTTTGCTGACGAATTGAAATTCTTTAGCTCTAATACGATCCAAAATTCCGCTCTGCAATCGGATTTGGACCGCTTTGTCAAATTGTGCGAGTTAAACTGTCTTTCCCTTAATGTTGCCAAGTGTACGTCCATTCGCTCTACAAGATCACCTAACCCCATTCCAAATACTTACAAAATTGGTGACACAACTCTTGGAATTTCCTCTTGTGTGAACGAGTGAACAGCAGTCTATCTTTTAACCAACACATAGACTCAATTGTATGTAAAGCTTTTAGAAGGCTGGGATTCATTAAAAGACATTCTTGGCATTTCAGCGATACTAACGTCATCGTAACCCTATACAACTGCTTTGTTAGAAGCTTATTGGATTATTGTTCAGTAATTTGGCAGCCCCATTATGCATGCCACATAGATTGGATCGAAAAAAATGTCTTTTATGAAACAAGACTACTACTGTGCAGTAAGCAAAGTTTAGCTCAGAGACGCAAACATGCCCTACTCTTATTTGTGTTCAAGTTGCTTAATGGTATGATCCACTGTGAGCACCTATTGGGTCAGGTGAACTTCTTGGTTCCAGCCCGACGTACTCGTCACACTTTCCTTTTCCTTGTAGGAGGCACAGGACTAACTATGGACAAAACTTATTTATTGATTGCCTTTGCTTAAATTATAAATTTTTCTCCGACTGTGATATATTTAGCGTTAGCCTTCAGACCCTCAAAAGATTCCTTAGATTCGGCGCTATTTAATTGTTTAAAGATTCGTGCTTCATTCCTCTCTTGCTTTACTTTATATTTTTATTTTAAATGCATTTTTGAATTTTATTGTTTATTGCAGGATACCATTGTATTTGTATTGTATTTTTTAAGTTTTATATTCTATATCTTGTACCATTTAGAGATTTATCTTTGTAGTGTATGTATGACCAAGTAAATAAATAAATGAAAAAAAAGTCAATAACCCTATATTGAATGGAATTTTTAATATTAACGTTTTTATGGGTGGGTAAGAGAAATACAAGTAAAAGATCACCATACTAATATTGCTGTATTTTCTTTAAAAAGAAAGATAAGGTGATCACCTAACAATCAAAATGTTTTTAAAGAATCAGGCACCGATATAGTTAAAAAATTTGCAGGCAGTTTATGCTAAAGGGTGATTCACAAATTAACTAAAAAACATATCCCTTGACTTCACCCTTCTTCAGTAGTCAATTTTATTGTATTATTATCATGAAATCATTTTTGAAATAATATAATTTTAGGCTATAAAGGCAAATTTTTAATTATTCCAACTATAAATAATATATTGTTTGCAAAAACGACCTTTTTTTCATGGACAAAGAAATGTTAAAAACATTTACACATCACTTAATACACGTTCATCCTCTTTGAATTTATATTATTTGATATTGTAAAACATTGATTTTTTAATACTGGCAGTAACATTTTAAGTTTTGATTTGTTTTAAACCCACTAAAACCTCAAAAATTCACAGAAGGAGAAGCCTGTGCTCAGAATGGGGATCTATAGTAAGTATATTTGATAAATCTTTGTAGTATTGATTCATGGAGATACTCCTGCAACCGAAAGTGCAATTTCGGCAAGTCATTCAGAGAATTCCTTAAATAAAACAAACTAATCCTGCACATTTTGGTTTTCTTTTCTCACATTATCACATGACCACGAATATAGATACGCATCAAAAACGTGGTGAATAAGATGAAGAATTTGCGAGGGTAATATGATAATGAGCACATAATTAAAAAAAGTAACTGTTACCATTCTAGGCAGTCCGAATTAAAGGAAACTAAAACTTATTATGGCTACCACATATATGCCGATGACACCCGGCTGTATACCACGATCTAGGAAAGCAACTGAGAATATCGGATTTGCATTACCTTGAATTAAACACGAAAAAAACTGATGTCATTTTGTTCAGCACCACGACCTGTAAAGATGTTGTCAGGCAAAGCATGGACATTATTACAGTTAGTACGAATATTCGCTTCTCCAAATACTGTAACAACTTGCAAGTCATCAATGACACTGACCTTTGCTTCAGATGCAGCACAATACCAGCATTGTTAAAAATCTCTTTCAACTTAATTACAAACTTTTTTCCTCAAATATAGATAAAGAGCTCACTGTGATATCGCATTTCAACTATATTAAGATGTTGTATATAGTCTGACCGAAACTCTGTGGCCTATTAAAAATATCTGGGAAAACCATAACTAACAAGATTTTATTCTTGGTTTTTAATTATTTAGTTTCCTATATCAATTGCTGCTTGACAGGTAGCAGCAAAACTTTGACATCTTGTCAAATAACAACCTTAAAACTAAGACATGGCAGTGTAATCCATTTCGTTCCAAGTTAAATCGTTTGGTTTCAAAGAGTCAAAAGTGTCAATTTTCAAACACCATTTTCTCGAAAACAGTTGATTTAGGTATAGAACATGTAACACAAAACATATTTATATGAATAAATACAAAAATGCAATAATATACAAAGCATTAATTTAGAAAACGGTATTGCCACCGATTTAAGTTAACCTTACCATTGACCAGACCCAAATTAACCCCCATTAACTATTCAGTTGACCAGACCCAAATTTTCAAAGTAATCAATTCACCAATTTTCCATATACTTCTAATAGGTATAAGACAAAATCCTATCTCAATCTCAATGGTGATGCTGGATGGCTGATCATGCATAACAAACTTTTACCAATTATACAAAACCCATCATATATATTTGCATGACAGTCATTCAATAAAACCTTAAATTTTCAGTAAACTTTTTTTATAACAAAGAAATGCCATTACACTTCTAGCCATCTAAGTAAGGCAATATTATTAGCTTGTGTTAAAAATAATAAATATAAACATATTGATACACAATATAACAGTAAGATACTTACAGAATCTGAAATCTGTGGGGCATCTTCCGGAGTAACTCTTCTTAGTACTGATTGCAAAGTTCCACACAACAGGGATTGTAAATCATTGAACTGAGATCGATCACTATGACTACTAATATGAGATTCCATTTGGAGCACCTAAAAATAATAATAATAAACATTTTTAGTTCTAGCTAGTCATACATTAACGTTATTCAAGACATTTATCTATAAAAACGAATTAATGTATCATATTTTTAGTTGACATAATCACATAAATTGTTATAGTCAGTGGAAAATATGAATTACTGTATGTCTCATTTGACACTCAGATGTAAATTGAGTTTACAGTCCAAGTAACACTGAGACAAGGTATATATAAGAAAATATATATTAATTTAAAATAGTGACTCACTTGTTGTAACCTTTCCAAAATAACCATTGTGGTCTTTTGTACAGTAATGTAACAATCCCTTGGTGAATTTTTAACCATTTCCATAAGTGCCTCATATGCTGCGGGTCTAAGATTCGCTTGTGCTCCATCTGGCCTATCAGTAGTTTCCAATAATCTAAAAAGAAACAAAAACATGAAATTGTTTTTTAAATCAATGGACATATCTCAAAAGCTAGAAGACCAAAGATCAGGTACCAGTTGAGTGGGGAATGGTTGAATGAAGAAACAGAAAGTTTTACAGACCATTACAGGTTCTATATTTAAAACTAATTTTAAAATAAAAAAAAATGCACACCACACACTTGAGAACTATAATGATATTTTAAAAAAATACAATATCTATTAATAATAACTCAAAAGAGAATCACTTGGAACGCACTAAAACGGAACTTTTAATCACTCACAACCACGAATGTTAAATATATGCTGTTACAACTTATTATTTTGTTTTCGTTATAGTCTAGTAATCAGGGGTTGGGATCTGCAAATTTGTAACGTGTACTATTTTTTGCACGATATTTTTTAAAGCGATGTTTAGGAATTTGCATAGTGCTCCGACGTAAGCCGTCTAGATCACAAAAAAAAACGATTTTATCTAATATCTTCCAAAATATTAATAATAAAACAAAATTGATTTTCCTCTCTTTTTTTCAGACCAAGAGAAAAATTCTTCAATTTATTACGAAGCGTGCAGCATAAAATAACTTAAAAAACTATTTTTTTAAACTCAATTTTTGCAAAAATTACCTTTTTTTAGGAAATAATCTGCCCAATTTTAATTAGACAATTGTGCTTTATCTGCAAAAATTTCGAAGATATTGGCCATAAACCTTTTTTGCCACTTTCTGGTCTTTTTTTTGTGATCTAGATTAATAATAACATTATACTTACATAAAATTTAAATTTAATTTGGCTTGAGGCATACAAATTTACTTTAAATTTAAATTTTTGTTTACATATACGTGGAATTCTATTATATTTTGATCTCCAGTTAGGGCGCTAAATATTACAGATAGAAAACGTTAAATAGGAAAGTTGTAGGATTTTACCTGTATTATCTTTGAGAGTACCAAAAAATTTAAAAAATCATTAAAAAGTTGAAAATACATAACCTATATTTTTTTAAATGGGTCACCCTGTATATTATTATTCATTTAATGGGTCCGGTCCAAACGATAATAAACATATCGGGTTTGATAACTTAATCTTAAAAGACAACTGAGAAAATTAACACTATATGAATTCGAAATATTTGAAAAAGTTTGAAAGACAATCATTTCTTTATGTTATGTTACATTTTATTATGTAACATTTTACCTACAATAATAAAAAATATAAGAGATATGATGGTTTTTAAAATGAAAAAATCAACTTCGAAAAAGCAATTGTATCTAAAACATTCCCTAAATCTAATGTAATTTTATTGTTATAATAAATCAATGTTTTCAAATTCAATTATTAAAAAAAAATTGTAATTTTATACATGTATAATTCCCAAAATTATACATAAATTGTCTTTCAATAATTCTCAAAAAAATTATACATAAATTATCTAAATTTTAAAGAGAACAATAAATGGATAACCTTACGTATGCACCTTGAACACATTTCATCAAAACTACGACCTCAAAGTAAGAACAGCTAACCCTGCATGTCCTGAATAATAGTAATCTATTGTAACAACCTTGTATGTATTAAATTGAATTTACTGTTCGCGCACATATTGCTTAACCCTTAATCATATAAACAGAATATTAATCTTCCAATAAATCAGTACATAATGAACCATTAGTTGTGTTACTCAAATAAACTAATAATTAGAAAGAAGACTGTTTCTTTCTGATAACATAAACATCCTACTATATCCCGCTGCTCATTTCAAGCCGATTTGAGCAAAGGAATTGTCAAGCACAGCTTGCTCAATATGATGTATTAAGTAAATTTTTTTTTATTATTTCCCTATAATGAACTATTGTAATTAGTTGAAGAGCATATAAAGCCATTGAACAATATAATTTAAGAACAGGAAAAAATAATACTAACCTTTGTACAATAAATTCAAAATACTGAGACAAGCAGTACGTTTCGGGCGTTGGGTCGTCTCCGCCTGCATCTTCACAAACTGCTGCTTCGTATGCAGCTTCCGCCAAACCTAAAACCCATAAAATACGTTATATTTTGACTTTTTTCAGTTAATCTTTGGGAAAAAACCAAACCAAAAATACACTTAAAAACGGTTTCAGTTGAATTGTCATACTTGAGATTCTTATTTATTAAATTAACGGATATTCCAATTTTTACAATCATGAAAATTGGTCCAGGCATTTCACATAGAGGTGGTAATAAACAATGGTACATACATACATATATACTTATACACATACATACATAACTGTTAAACAAATAAAAACATATTTGTAGTGCAATAAAAAAACATACACGTAGGGATCAAGATTATAATATATGAAAATCACGTGGCCTCATTAATTTTCCTAAAACTGCCCAGAAAATAAGCAAAGACAGTCAATGCCAGTAATCCGCCATTTTAACTGGTCGCGTAACAGTTTTAAAATAATTATTGAACTGAATTGTATCATATTTTTAGTTGACTATATCAAATGTAATGAAAAAATCAGTGGAAAATATGAATTAATGTATGTCTCATTTGACACTCAGATTGTAATTTTGTTTACAATCCAAGTAACACTGAGACAATAAAACATCTCCTAAAAATGTAAACAGTTCTATATAAAATATAACATTTTTATGAAAACGCAAAGTAGGAGAGAGCAAATTAGAGAAATATAATGGATATTAAGTGAACTAAACATAGTGTGTATTACAAAGTAATTTCAAGCGACACCAGTTATCATCACCAAAATAAAATGAATACCATAAGTATTGATTTCAAATCTTTAAAATAATTGATCTTAATTACAAATTGTACAGGATGTTTAAAATAGGATGCCCATAAAAATAAAGATAGATGCAAGACAAATATTTCTGTACTTCCTTTAAAGTTCTAATGTATTTTGTTTTTAATTTATACAAAGTGCATTTGTCCTGGATTGATATACACTTTCTCGTAGGGGTCTGTAATGCAACCTTTCAGATTTATTGACATTTTGTTATCTATTTTTAAATTGACAAAATTTAAGTACTTAGTTCTAAACTTCTGTAAATTTTGCTGGTGTCAAAAAGTAGAAGTTTACTATATTTACAGTCTAATAATCAAAACTAGTTACAGAATTGCCATGTTTGACATAACATATTTTTTAAATATCTTTAAATGTAATCCCCTGTATATTAAATCTAAATAGGGCATTAAACAACGATTTTAACAATTTCTGACAATATGGAACTACGACTCACCATTTCAGATATACTGATGATCACCTTCCGCATGTAACTTATTTTTTCATAACAAACCTTTCGAAATGTGTAATTTAAAAATAATAAATATTCACTCGCTTATAGTTACTGCAGATACTATTTCATCCTTTTGGCTTTCTTGAGCATCAACTTAATAAAATTTGGATTTCCTAGAATGAATATCTGACAAATATCTCAAATTTTACTGTGGTTTGTAATTAGTGCATGTCAAAAAACTTTCCTTTTGTGGTCGTACAATTTAATTCAGATATTTCGGCCTAACGTTGGATATAGCATCTTACTATAGGCAAGCTTTATGTACATATATGTATATATATATATATATATATATATATATATATATATATATATATATATATATATATATATATATATATATATATATATATATATATATATATATATATATATATATATATATATATATATATATATGTACATATGTATATATATATATATATATATATATATATATATATATATATATATATATGTATATGTATATATATATATATATATATATATATATATATATATATATATATATATGTATATGTATATGTATATATATATATATATATATATATATATATATATACACTTCCCTTTAAACCTATTTTGTTAGCATTAAAGTTGATAAATATCTAGAATTATTTTTCTTACCTGAAAAAGCCCAACATACATTTGCTGCAACCCTTGGTTCAGACTTCAAACCATTTATTAAACTTTCCAAAAGGGGTTTCAAAAATGTTTCATTGATGGCAGTATCAGGGATTATTTCACATATCCTGCCAAAAGTCCAAGCAGCCGTGTCCCTTACCTATAATAATTCTAAATGCATAATGTTGTTGTGGATATAAAAATGGAGTCAGAAGCCCCAAAGCAACGATACTTTATATTTGTAAATTTTAAGAAACTGTACATGAAAACATATGTATGAGTTTTGTGCCTTTAATCTCTGTGACTACAAAAAGTAAAATGTGAACTATTAAAAAATGTATAAAATAAATTAAGAAATAAAGCTACCTTTTAAATGTGCTACACTGTCAAAGAACTATATAATAGTTATACATACTTATGGCAAAGTTTATCAAATCCACTAGACTATTTTTTAAGAAGATTTCTAAATTTAATCTTCAAATATTAGGACAAATTAAAATGAAAGTAGGTAATATAAATAATAAAAAAAAAATAGAGATAAACAAGACACAAAATAAATAAGCCTAAAAGTGTTGATTGAAGAATCCTCCAAACAGTAATAAGACCTCTGGATTAGAATATCCTTGACATTTTGATGGAATCTGGAGTACACTAACGATTTTAGTTCCAAGCTTAATTTATTATAAATTTGAACCACTCATATATCATATAGTGCTTAATAACTGTCTTGGGATAGGCACTAGAATATTAATATTCAGGTTGTTATATAATGAGCCGAAAATAGTGCTTTGTGCATATCATAATAATTGCAATGGGCCAAACATAGTCTGCAAAGTGAACAAATCACCATTAAAAACTGTTCTCAGTAAATATTGGTTTAAACATACAGCTACTTTCGGGGTATAACATGTTTCCCAAAAATAGGATAAACAGTTCATATGAACATGAAACACAGGGGTAGTAAAATACTATTTTTTTTTTCGTTTTTTGTTAAACCTCGTAAATTTCTAGGAATTTTTAGATCAAACCTGACATACAGCATCTATGACTAATGACAATAAAACAAATATATATCTTTTGAAAAAAATAGGTGTTTTTTTTTTCTGTGACGCAACCCCTTTAACGCTCACGAACTTTTTAGAACCATGACATTGCCATTTTCCCCAAGCAATATAGCCTACAAATTAACTATGCATGAATAGAATTCCAAATACCTTCTAAACAATAAAAAAATATCGAAAAAAATCTACCAGACCAAAAAGTTATTGAACAAATGTGTATAAAAAAAAAAAACAAAAAATGTAACATTAAAATACCCTATATTTTTGTAAGGAAGTTCTGTATGACCCATGTTCATAAGAATTTTAAGGTCATATAAAACTATCTCCTTAGTTACTAAAGAGATGTTAGGATAAAGAAAACTGGAAATCAAAGGCTAATATTTCGTAATGAAATGCAATCCAATAAAATATGTTTATAGTGATTTATATATAATTTAATTCTTTTATTTAAAATCCATTTAATAACCTACTTGGTTATTGAATGGATTTTAAGTAAGACCATCATCTTCCTTTAAATAAAATTTAATGAGAATTAATTGAACAATATACTAAATAACTTACCATAACACTGCTGTCATACATAAGTTCAATAAGCGTTGGCATGGCTTGTTCAACCAATGGTCTTAAAGTTGCATTTTCTAAACCACCCAATATAGATCCAAAAGCCATTAGGGAAGCATCTCTAAATCTCCAATTATCAGATTTAATATTATCTAAAAAAATAGCATGAATTGAAACTCTAGCAATATTGTGCTACATGTAGCATATAGGTACTATTAATATAATTACAATATTCATCAATAAAAAATAATATTAAAATATCATGTCTATATTGAAAACTTAAATATACTGGGCCGCTAATATGAATGGAAATGGTCAATTATTTCCATAAGTAAGAAAGCTAAGAGAAAACGTTAAAAACGAAAGTTTAAGGGTTTTTAAAAATCCATAATTATACAGGATGGGTCATAACGTCACAACATCACCGAATTATTTTCTTAAATAGAATATGCTGTATATTATAAGACTATCAAATAGGTCTGTTCTTGCCGACTGTAAATCTACTTGATTTGATACCTTTATCTTTAAGAAAAAAACTATACTATAAGAGTAAATGTGTGAGAGAGAGACTGAAACACTAATACATTGCCTCTTAAGGCATGGTGTTTCTCAAATTTATCGAATATCTTTAAGACAGTATAAGAATTGAACTTCGAATTTGAAAGGGAAGTATATTTAAAATTAAAATTCAAAATTTACACTCAATGTGTGATAACACATACATATCTATTAGCTAGATTATTTACTAAATTCCAGCAATACCTACAAGTAACAAGTATTGCACTAAGGATTTTTAATAATTTATCAATTTCAATCAATTTTTAATAAGTTATCAAGAAGGATTGTGCACAATATTTTACCTTTAATAAATGGCAATACATGGGGTACAATCTCATCTTCACAACATGTTGCCAGCAACATAAGACACACTCCAGCTGCCTTGCTGGGATTCCAGTCGTCTTCGTCGTCCAGCTCTTCTTGTTTGGTAAGTTTTTGTAACAATATTGGTACAATGAATTGGAGGGCACCTTTAGCATAATGACGAGAAACTCTAAAGCATAAAAACAAATTATAAAAAATTGGGCTGGTATAAATGCTACTATCTCAATTATTACTCTCTACTATTACAAATGTGGTTAACAATAAGAAAAAAAGGTCCATTTAGTGTACAATTCTTGGGTATCTCGTTAGCTATTACCAACAGAAAAAAAAACTTTAAATAAAAGATACTTGATTACCAAAAGTATATTTTTAAATTTATTTTAATTTATCTAGGTTGTCCTAGAGAAATGCCATATAAGGTGCAAAAAGACTATTTTAAACAGAACAAATTACAGTTAAGGATTAATTCCAAGTATTTTTTATATATCATTTACCCAAATTAAACTGTTTTTGAGATATTGAAGTATAAAAAATTTAAATTTTAAACTGAGTATCTGTAAAATCTACCGAGTAGTTGTAAAGTCTAAACACCTTGTCTACTAAGCAGCTGTAAAATCCAAACGGCTTGCCTGAAAAGAAAATGAAGTGCAGTACGGTACCAAGTTTACATTAAATAACATAACATTTAGTTTGTCCGAATGTTAACTTTCAATTAGACTGATAGTTGGCATAATAAAAACAAAAAATCAAATAAAAAAATTGATATGCGTAATTCATTTTACTTTAGTGAGGTAAGCCCTATAGATTTTATAGTATCAAATAAAACAAACTTAATTTTTAAAGGTCAATTCACATAAACAATTGAATTTTTTACTGAATACTTTACTGAGCATTTGGAACATCCCATTTTATTAAAAATAATTTTACAAAATGTACTCTTAGTAACAAAGTGTTCTTCCTATTTAAAGTATTTTTCTATGGGTAATAACTAAAATGCCAGTAAATAATTTCACACTAGACAAACCTGTATTTGTGTAAACAGCTTTTCTGTACAACTTTTTTATTCTAAAATGTAAAATAACGTACGATTTTGACGTGCCCGTTTCCCATAAAGTTTGTACTTGGTTCTTTACAGATAAAAATATTTGTCACTGAAACTTCCTTACCTTTTTAAAGAACACTCTCTTTTTTACTGTTAAATGTGTTACCAGTATATTTTAGAATAAAAGTGATTTATTATAAAGCATATAAACAGTGATGACTTTTTTTTAAATAAATAGACATGTTTAATTCCACAGCAAAAATATGGAAAATATTATCTTCATACCTTGAAGGTGGCCTGCCAGCTTCTTGAGCTTCAGTGTCTTCTATGGCCAAATCGACCTCCTCATCACTGACATTAGACCAGAATTCAATACCCTAAGAAAAAGTATAAAGTATGTACCTATTTACGTAATAATTCATTTGTTTTCATATAGTGATAGGCAGCGGAAACTTCCAATTTTTGGAAACTTTTCTTTTGAATTTGCCAAGGAAATTTTTCTAGAATATTCCCAAAAGTTCCCTAAGAGAATGTATATTTTTTATATTCGGTGTTAGTATAGTGAAATATATTTTTTAGTTTTTCACTTTTGAGTTTTACCTTCTCTTACGATCCAACCTTTTCAACGGAAAATCGTTAAAATCGATTTGAAACTGGAAAGTGATAATAAACAAGCAGGTCAAAATGCTTATTATGACGTCGCGTTAGCAAGACAAACCTTGAAAAAATTAGTTTCCTTTAAAAACGAGCAGTTTTGGCATTTTTGTTATCAAACTCTTCTCAAAAATCAGTCTTAACATCGATTGGGTTGACTTTTGTACCTGTGTCTAGAGGAAACAGACATTTCTTCAGTATATTTACTTCTTTCGACCAATATCAATCATTTAGATGCTAAAGAACTTAGACTTATATTGTATATTAAAAAAATTGTCAAATTCAATGAAACTTTTTGTCTACATCACCCAAATTTAAAAAGACAAGTTTTCATGGGGAAGTTCCCAAAAAATTTCCTAAACATTTCAAAGAAAAATGTATGAAACATTTTGAAAGGTTGTAGGAAAGTTTTTAGAAATTTTCAGCATGTGGGAATTTTGCCCATCACTATTCGTTAAAACATTAATGGTCTACCTGTAGTGCAACTGCGTCATTTTCGGACTTCATTGCTTCCAAGGTGATGGGAAACAGTGCTGGACCCATGTATGTTTCCATGTGTTGATAATAAAGGGACATTATTTTTACTAAACATTCAAGAGCAGTGACCTTAAAAAAAAGACAAAAACAAATAAAACATAATTGTTGTTAATATTGGTTTTCAATTAAAAATACTACTATATTTTTGTTAATAAACTGGCTGAAAGAGAAATGACTACAAAAAAGAATAGTAAATAATGATCTACTTTTATCATAATTTAAGCATATTATTCTAAATATTTTATTATCCAAGATTAGTAGTTAAATTATTAACCCAATAATTATTTGGGTTTTTTTTTAAGTTGCAAAATTTAAAAAATATTTAAATATTGAATGACCCTTAGTACATAATAACTGTGACATAATGCACATTTAGCTGACACATTGTAACCAGGAAAAATTTTCAAGCAGCTGACTACCAAATAAATGAGAAAGCATAATCTCAGAGAAATTATTTTATTAAATTTTTATTTTTGGGTCCATATGACTACTTTATTGCTGACAGAACCGATCCCCACGGTTGCAACAGCAGCAGAGTGGAAAAAATTTACTGAAGATACTACCCAAACAAAACAATAAATTATTAATATGTTTTTTAGAATATCTATCATTTTTTGCTTTAAATTACCTGTATTTTACCTGACGAAACATTTGCAGGCATTTTCTCTCACCAAACATCAACGTCTAATACAAATTTGATCCATATTTAAAGAAAACATAACCTATATTCTATACTATCGAAAGTTGAATTTTCTTTACCTTTATCTGAGTGTCTGGAGACTGAGTTGCTTCACAAACAACTTCCATAATATAATTTCTTTCTGTTGGCTGATCGAAATTAGCCTTGGTAAATTCTAGAGAGTTAAGAAGGGCCCTAGTAGCGGCTAATCGTACATGGTTACTTTGTTCAGTTACTCTCATACCGTGGACTATGGCTGTCAAAATGTCATTTGACTGAGATATTAGAACATCTGAATCGATTTCCTATAATATCAAAAAACCTTTAAAAAGTGACTATAATTTTTACATAAACAGCTTTCTGTAGTATAAATATAAAATGTTAAATCATAGTGGAATCAATCTACTAGAAATGTTCATAAAAAAGAACCGCTCTTCCTCTTGGGCCTTTTTTTATGTATAATATACATGTTGTATATAGAATGACATTACGGAAAGATATTTTTTAGAAAAGCTTTGGTGTAGCAGCTTCTATTGGTCCGATCGTATAAAAAACATTCGTTTTTAAATGTCCGATAAAATTGCGCTGGTTTTAGAAGTCATGTCTAATATATAACCTACAAATTAATAAAAAACGCAAAACATGAAGAATTATGAGATTTTCTTCATAATACTACTTTTGTACACACCCTTCCCGAACAGGGAATAAAATAACTTTATTTTTCCTACTCAGAAATCTTCACGCCTGCGTACCTCCTTCTTGACCCTAATGATTTTAACTGTAATTTCCTCGATTTTTACGTCACTACGAAAACTATATCCGGCCTGTAACAAATGTCAAACGACAAACTCTGTTCTCCCCATTATCGAAAAGAGACGCCGATTCAACAACTCCTAGAACAAAAAGGACAAAGTGCTTGGACGTGACGTCATCGGTCGTAGATGAAAGTATGCGCAAACGCGGCATACACTATTACTGTGTTTAAGCAAGATCTTTACTTTAGAATTGATTATCGGAAACAAATAAAACAGTAATTAAGAGTTAATTCAGTTTTCAATACACCAATAAAGGTGTAGAGAGATATTGAGATGAAAAACAGCCATATATAAGAATGTAGATGCATATAAATAATTAATTTATGCGAGTATTTATGTTATATTCAAGTGAAAACAGTATACACTAATATTTTAAAACAAGTTCTAAATTTATAGATAGAAAACGTTTATTGTCTAGGTAGCCTACTTATTAAGATTTAAATATTTTTAGTTTACTCATTAGCAATAAATTATAATATTAAGAAATACATTATGCAATTCATCGTAGGATTTTAGATATCTTAGGTATATATTAAGACAGTACCACACCACATCCCAATTGAAGTCCAATTCTCCCTGTTAACTATGCCTGTCTTAGAGAATGACAGTGAGGTTGTCTATAATTTTAGTAAAGCAAAATACCAAGACCTTAACAATTACTTTTCTAAGGTCGATTGGAAATGCTTGGAGGCCCGTGTCGACGTTGACAGTATGGTTGACCAATTTTATCAGATTTTACTTGTGGGAATTGATAGATTTGTTTCTAAAAGATGTAATAGGAGGAATAAATATCCTGCATGTTATACAGAGGAGACTAGACGAACTCTGAAAAAGAAAAATAAGGCGTATCAAAAATACAAGTCTTCATGAAGTCCTTGGGTGGTTCCTATTTTTAAGTTTGGGTCGAGAAAAGAAATTCAAAATTATTGTGGAATTTCATTGTTACCCAACCATGTCCAAGATTTTCGAATCCATCATAACAGAAGAACTTTTTGAGACTTTTAAGCATCGCGTATCCCCAAAACATGGCTTTTTCAAAGGAAGATGTACTGCCACCAACCTGGGTGTCTTTCAGGAATACTTAGTAACGAACATCGAGAGAGGTTCACAAGTGGATGTGGTCTATACTGATCTTGCAAAAGCGTTTGATCGGGTATGCCCTGAACTACTTATAGCAAAGCTTTCTGCTATGGGCGTAACTGGATCATACATTCAGTGGATAGACTCATACCTCAGGAACTGCAAACAGTGTGTAAGACTTGGCAGTGTAGCATCCCGGGAGGTAAACGTGACGTCGGGAGTGACCCAGGGATCCTATTTAGGGCCAGTATTGTTTTTACTGCTTATAAATGACATTGCATCTGTCTTTGAGAAGTGTATCTTTTATATGCCGACGACGTAAAGTTGTTTTACGCTGTGAGAAGCTTTGAGGACTGTGTGGCTGTCCAGAATGACCTCAATAATTTAGCTAAATGGTGTGACTTAAATTTTTTACAAATAATGTGTCTAAGTGTAAGATTATGCGTTTTTACAAGTGTAAATTTCCATTAGAATATCCATATTCCATTAGAAATACTGTCTTGGAATCTTTACATAGTTTTAACGATTTGGGTGTTACTTTTAATAGGGATCTTAGCTTTAACAAACACATTGACACAATTTTAATGAAAGCTTCTAGGATGTTAGGTTTTGTTCGTCGCACATGTTTCAGGATCTGTGATGTTAGGACCATTAAGTCATTGTATAATCGTTTGATGCGAAGTATTTTAGAGTATAACAGTGTTATTTGGAATCCTAGTTATAACTGTCATATACAGCGATTGGAAATGCTCCAAAATAAATATGTTAAGTTTCTTTTATTTAAGTTAAGATTTCCATACAAGGACCTAACTTATGCAACGAAGGCATAATGCTTTAGCCTGCTTTTTGCATAAGCTCCTAAATGGTACAATTGATTGCAGCCATCTACTGTCTAAAATATATTTTCGCATACCTCAAAGGTGAACAAGATCGAGGGACCTCTTTTAAAATATATATCATCGAACTAATTATGGCATGCACCAGTGCTTTACTGATAGGCTTATGAGGAACTATAACGATAATTTTAGAGAAATAGATCTTTTTAAGTTCAGTTTTGAGGTATTTAAATGTAGAATTAAGGTTCAGCATTAGTTAGAAGCACCAAGGATTGATTTTGATTATTTTTAGTTAAAACTTTTTTTTTTATGTACAATTTGGAGTTATTACTCTGTATGTATTGTGTGAATAAATAAATAAATAAATAAAAAAATAAATATTTTGTAACATGCGCCTGTTTATTCATTAATTTTATTTAGAAAACAGTTTACAGATTGGTGTATATTCTATAATCTACAAGTACAAGAATTCTGCCAATGCAAAATATAAAATAAATTGTTTAATATTACATGCAAGTAGGAACAAAACTACAAGTATAGGTAAGTATTAATTAGCGGCAGCCAAGAGCTCCTCACAATTAAGGCACTTTAATAATTTATCAGTGTTCTATCAAAATGTCCGGGGCCTTAGAACGAAGCTAAGCTACCTTCTGGAAACTATTCCAACATCTGAGCATGACATTATCATCCTGACAGAGACATGGTTGAACAGCAACTTTTATGACTCTGAATTACACTTCGAGGGCTTTAATGTTTATAGAAGAGATCGTTCATCTGCCAGCAGTACTTGCACCCGTGGAGGTGGTGTGTTGATTGCCGTTAAAAAGACTTATCAGCAAATGTTTGCCATCTTCACCGGACATTGAGCAACTTTTTGTGTTACTAGAAGCTGGCAAAAGTAAGCTACTAGTATGTACAGCATACTGTACCTGCTGAAACATATGTACTATTTAGTAGTAGCCTTGATGCAATTACCGAGGATTTGGATGCTGATGTGTATATTGCTGGTGACTTCAACCTCCCTCACTGCGAGTGGGGAAAACTTGATATGGGTTCTACTGCTGAGGCTGGTCTAGGTGCCCCTCCGGCTGAGGTGGATTCAATACTTGTCATGTCAAACTTGTGCTCCTATCATAACTTATACCAGTGGACCAAATAGGAATTCTTTGGAGTCAATCTTGGACCTTATATTGGGAACCGACCCAAACATTCGGGTGAGGGTGTCTGATGCACCCCTTGTACCTTCCGATGGCTACCATCCACCACTGGTATTCGATGTCAGATTGCCAAATGTAAACAATGAAAATGAGTTAATTGGTGAAGACTATTACAGGGACTTTGATTCAACTGATTATCCTGGTTTTATTGATTTTTTTGAGTCATATCAACTGGGATGGCCTACTTGTCGATAAACCCTTGGATGTTTTGCTTGACATATTTTATGATGTACTTTGTTTGGCAGTTGATATTTATGTGCCTCTTAAAAGGTTTTCTAAAAGGAACTTTCCCAGATGGTTTGATCATAACCTTAAAAATATTGTGATCCAGAAAAAGAGTGCTCATAGGCAGTTTCAGATTACTCGTCTTCATTCGGACTACTTAGAGTTTTCTAGACTCAGAGCAGAGTGCAAGAGACTAACCAGGTTGGCTTATAGGGATTATATATACAATGTTGAATCGGCCTTAAGAACAAATGTTCGCAAATTTTGGAGCTTTGCCAACTCTAGGAGGAAGGTGCCTGGTATACCTGGTGAACTCACTTATAATGATAGAAAGAGCAGGTCTGGAATTGAAATTGCAAACCTCTTTGCTGACTTTTTTTCAAGTACTTACTCCAGCAACTCAGGTGATGTATCTAAAATTGTTTTACCTCCTTATAATTATAATAACAATATCTCTTCCCTTAATATATGCATTTCAGATGTTTATACTAGATTAAATAATCTGGATGTCCGTAAGGGCCCTGGACCTGATGGAATCCCTCCATGTTTACTCAAACACTGTAGTTTTATCTTAGCCAGACCCCTTTGCTTTATCTTTAATCTATCACTTAGTTCTGGCTGCTTTCCTTCTCGTTGGAAGATTAGTTTTCTTACCCCTATTTACAAATCAGGTGACCGGTCAAGTGTTACAAACTATAGACCCATAAGCATTTTGAGCACTATCCCTAAATTGTTTGAGACTTTTGTTTGTGACCACCTTTCTTCCATACTGGGTAAGGACTTGATCAACCAACAGTATGGGTTCCGCCCGGGGTCTTCGACTGAGCTCAATCTGCTCACTTACAGTAATTATTTGTTGAAGGCCTTGGAGAGTGGGTGTCAGGTTCATTCCATTTACACTGACTTCTCCAAGGCTTTCGATCGCGTTAATCATAAAATATTGATTCACAAACTGAGGGCTCTGGGTGTCGGTGGTTCTCTTTTGGAGTGGTTAAATAGCTACTTGACTGGTCGCCTTCAGCGGGTTCGCGTTCAGGGTTACACATCTAAAGATATTGAAGTTCAATCCGGTGTTCCACAGGGATCCCATCTGGGGCCCCTGTTATTTAATGTTTTTATCAATGATATTCAAGAATGTTTTCACTTTGGTAACTTTGTTCTTTTTGCAGATGACCTTAAACTCTTTCTAAAGGTGCTTAATAAGGATCATTGTGAACAGCTTCAGTCTGACCTAAATAGATTTGTCGCGTGGTGCGGTGCCAATTGTATGGACTTAAACGTTTCTAAATGCCACTGGATTGTCTTTGGGCATGGTAAAAACATAACTAACTTTCCTTACACCATCAAGGATGTTCCATTGAGCTCTGTATCACAGATAAAAGACCTTGGAGTTGTTTTTGATAACCAGCTCTCCTTTGTTCACCATGTGATGTTTATCACAAGCAAATCACTGCAAATGTTGGGTTATGTCAGGAGATGCTGCCATGACTTTCACAATCTACAAGCCATCAGAACTTTGTATTGTGCCCTTATCAGACCTCATCTCGAATATGCATCATCTGTATGGTCACCTTGTTATCAAGTACATATAAACGCCATTGAGAGAGTTCAAAGGTCATTTCTTAGATTTTTAGCATTCAAATCTGGCCAGCCCCAAGTTCTGAGTTACAATATTCTGCAGCAGGAATATCATCTTAATTCACTATCATCACGTAGAACATCGCACGACCTTAAGCTGTTTTATAAAATTTTGAACGGCACCGTGATGTGCCCATCCTTACTAAATGAAATAGGTCTTCACGTACCTTCTAGGTTAACCCGTTCCGCGCGGCCATTCTGGGTACCTTTTCACCGAACTAACTATGGCCAGAACTCTTATTTAACTAGATGTTCAAATTTGGCCAATGAGCACTCTTCTTCTTTGGACTTTTTTAATTCCCGCACAGTCTTTCTAAAAGAATTGAATCGTCTTAATTTGTAATATAGACTTTGTGATTGTATTTTGTTTCTCTGTTCAAATGTGATAAAGTGACTAACTGTTAATGTGTGTATTAATTTGCATTTTGTAATATGTATATAATCTAAACATTTTTTCTTTGTAATGGGCTATATGCCCGTGGGAATATATAAATAAATAAATAAATAAATAAATACCTGAGCATTTACCCATCTGATCATTTTGCTTGCCGCAGTAATTTTTTATAAATGTATTTCAAATACTACTAAGTAAGATATTAACAACCGTTTCTACAGAATGCATACTGCATCCTTCAAAATAAATTAAACGTTCTTGTTTTAAGAGATATATAAGATTAAAGTAGAAAGATAATAATTTTAAAACTGTTATTAATAAAAAACCATCCTTCATTAACCCGAAAACATCGAAATACTATCTTAAATTCTTGAAATTTGTGAATTAACTTAGTTTTTTACACTGAATATATTTATGTTTACTTTCTTCAATTACCTGTTGAAAATGAATTTCATCAAGTTCTTTAAGTTTATCGTCTTTACTTTTTCTGAATGACACTTTTTTTGATAAATATTTGGGACAGTTCGTAAATTTAGTAGGTACAGTAGTTTCCTTTAATCGTGGCAAACTTAATTAAACTGTAACGATCTCACCAGTTGTGAAATTGACCGAATAAAATCCTCAGGTTCAAAATGGCACTCACACACAGTGCGACGTTGTCAAACTTCGACCGACTTTACTTAAAGGAAATAAATGATATTTAATTATGTAATACGCTGTAATCTATTGAAATTTTAAATATATTTAGAAAAAAAAATCGGCAATTTTCTTTACCTAACTGCCATTATTGTAAATCTTTCCTTTCATTAACTATTTGTTTGGCATCTATCATTTTTTTCCAGGATTACAATAATTTTGTTAGCGTTATTTTGTTCCGTCACTTGAATTTGTGGCAAAATTGTCCTGTATTATACCACAATTATTTCTTACATAAAATTTCAAATTAAGTAGTTTTTAGGCTTTATTTTAAAATATTTTATTAGACCACCATTTTGTTTTACATCTTGAAATTACCGAATACCTGATTTTTGTGTAAAATTTGAGTTAAATTGGATAAGCAGGTTTTTAGTAATATTTTTCAACATTTCACTTGGCCAGCATATTGTTTCGTCATATTGAATTTCTATCAAAATATTTCGAGTTCATCTTCAACTTACTCTTGTTTTTTTTTTACCAGGATTTTACCAGGGCCTGATTAATTACTTATGAGGCCTGGGACTAATAAGTGTTGTAATAAGTCATAAATGTCTGAAAATAGCAGCGGTAAAGCAGTGGCACTCCGTGGCGGAGTTCCCCAACCAGTTTTGAATTTTCTAGTAAAGAAAATTAATCTTGTTCCTCCCGCCTCTGTGGTGAAGGAGTTAGTAGTCACTTCGAGTGAACAAAGACCCCGTTTCATTTTTGGTATCTACGACCCCCAGTAGATAATTTTATATTATGTTGATCTACAAGGTAAAGTTTTCCCCAAACTCCAAGTTGCTGGAGCCCTTTTGGAATTATATACAATCATTGCTTTGAACGAGTACTACAAAGCGATAAATGTGGTAAAATCATTGTTATACAACAGGAGGGCTATAAGTTGACTAGATGACATGGAGATACTAATAGTGTGTTTGCTATTTTATCGAAAGAACAGTATTACAAAAAAATGTTTACCACAATCACCGTTCACTGATATTAACATTTGAAGGAAAAAATGAATAAACATTCTTTTTCAGTTATCATATGAATAACTCTACGAGTTACACTTCTCTTTTAAAATATAAAAGAGATTAGGGTAAGTCTTACTTAATAATTATCATTATGTGCTTTTTTTATCAGTTTTAGTATATTTTTGCCAAAATATATTTAGCAGCGATTTTTGACACCCCGCATCTCAGATCCAGCAGCCGCCACTGGTATCACACAATAGAGACTATTTCTTTAATGCTAAAGATACATTTAAAGTAAAATTTTAAATAATCAAGTGAATTACTACTGGTTTTTATTTGATACATTTACTGTAGGATTACATTAGGGAAGGAATAACGAGCAAATGAAGATTAGTTTGACAATTTCAGTACATATTTATTGCCACATTTTGTCATGATTTCATTTTAATTGCTAATACAGATTTTGTTACTTTATTTGAGTCTTTCCATTGTTCTCTGCAGTTAATTTACAGAGCTTATAAATATTTAATAACACTAAATGTAATAGTGGAACAAGCAATTAATGTCTACATCTTAATAGATGGTTCTTCGGAGCAAACATATTTTTTTACACTAGAATTAAATAATCTAGTACCCCTTCTCTTCCGCTAAGTATTCTCTAGGAAGTCTGGCTTCAACAATACTTATTGTAATAAAATAATAATACAAATTTTAAGTCTTTGTATCTAATAGAACAGCTAGAAACTGCAGTTCAATTGAGAATTGAATTGCCGATAGTTTTCATGCAAATATGTCAAATTGAATGTTTATTTTTTAATGTAGGCATTTTATTCTCTTGAAAATGATATTTAAGAAGACGTTTTTGAATAAGAATCTCTATTTAATTTCTTAATTAAAAATAAACTAAATTTTATTTTTTTTTGTATCAAATATATATTTTCACAATTAAATGTCGAGAAAAAAAAACCCATTATATGTAAAAGAAAATTAAATGATTCTAAAAGGTAATTTTTAAACAAAACATATGAATCATGAAAAATAATAATTTTTAATTATAATAAATCATATTAAAAATAAATTCAAATCTATTTTATTTAAAAATAATATAATATTAATAATTAATTTGTTTTTGTTTAAAAATAGACTTTGGTAATTATTTGATTTTCTTTTTTTTCTAATTTCATTATAAAAAATATCAAAAAAAAAATAGAATATATATATTATAGCAAAAGCTTTGAGTTAATTTATATGTATATTTTTATCTTACTGTGCCTGTATATATATTGTTTATATGATGCAGAAAGTTATTACTATAAAAACTCCAATCTGGATATATACATATAATAGTTATCTGCATATATTACAAAAGAAAAATATACCTGGGCGATCAAAAAAACTAATATAGGTATTGGTATTAACAATAATAAATAAAATTGTTATGACACAGATAACATTCACATTTTTTCAGTTAGGTAATCATTCAGAACTTACCGAACATATATATCCAATCGTCTCCAATGTTGCTTCTTTTTGCATTTCTGAGGTGGCATTTACAACATTGCCCACTAGAGTGGAAATAAGATCTGGCCATTGTCTCTGGGGTAACTCAGCTACTGCTATATAAGCAACACACTGAGCAGCGGATGATGGACGATTTGTTTCAGTTCCAAGAGCGCCGACAACCTATTAAATTACTCATTTATTGTAAAACCATAAACAAACATGTAGTAAAGGAAGTAAAGTGAAGAACTATTAGAAAAATACCTTGTGACATATTTAATTTTTAAAGTGGATAAGAAAACCTTGAATTTTTTTCTTGGGCATTAAAGAATACTTGCAAATCTAAGGAGTTTGCCGAATTTTTAATGTACCTACTGTAGTTTTAGTTTTTTAGTATACAACAGAGTACCCGTCTTGTTTATGTTTTATATGTTTATGTCTCACTATCTCAGATTTCTTGCTTACCGATTGGTAAGGATACAAAGAGATTTTAATATGTAATGTAAATGTCTTTTTAACCAATTTTAATACTTTTCCATTTAAGGAAAATTTATTATATTTTGTATAAACGGTGACATATGTAAGCAATTTATTTGTATTCTACAAGAATGAAATATTTGTATTTGATATTAGTGACTGAGAACAATGCCCGAAAAAATTTTATTATTTGTTGAAATGGTACAATAACTGGAAAATCCTTGTCCATTTGTTAATCATAAAGAGATTATGAACTGTAATGTGTTATATTTCTGTCAAATGCCAAACACATAATCTTAAGCCTTGTTCACATGACCTGTGGCTTGGCCAGCCAGGTCTGAAGTTTGTTAGGCTTGCTATTTCTTGGCTTTGGCCAAATGCAAGTAAATGCGCGGATATCAACGGTTTGTGAATGGACATATGAGCCAGAGTACGGTTCGTGTACCTGATCCCACAGCCTGTTGTAGTTTGTTTATGGTTTAAGTAATTTTCCCCGTCGCAATTTTCCTATTTTCATTAAGGCGTGGAGTAATGAGTTTATAATAGAATTTTTGGTACTTCCTGGTCACTGTTTAATTCATAAGCCTCATTTATTTTTATTAAAAATTATTTCCACAAAAAAAATATTAAAAAACAGCAAACCAATAAAATTTAAGAACGTCTGGCAATGGTATATAGGTCCAAATTGTTAAGAATATAATGTGTAAAAAATATGTTGAAAATCGCAACTTTGAAATATTTTTTTGAAACTGACTGATTCTAAATTTAAAATAATTACATTGAAAAACAACAAAAAGAATTTGAAATTTTAATTTAATATATAATACAAGCTATTTTTTAATCATTTCTTCAACTTACCTACTAAACTTGCTGCTGTTTATAAGAATTAGTTTAAAATTTTTTTGAGAAGTCATGAATTTTTGAACACAATATACATAAACCAAGCAAATACCCAAAAACCCACCCAAACAAATAAAATATTTTGTGGTGTCGTAGACTCTATACTTTGCAGATATTTTTTTAGAATACAACAATTCTTATAAACTCCAAACAGCCCAGTAAATGCAAATCATTCTGAATGTAAACAATTTGAATTTAAACCTGATACATTTAATATTCTCACAATGTTCTTTGACACAGAAAAAGCTTTTGATTCTCTTAATTATGTAATAATATTAGTTAAGCTTGAACAATATGGCTTCAGAAGAAAAATGAACTGGATTCGGTTTCTTTGTGGAACAAAAGCAGCTTGTACAAAGTACTGACAATCACGATGTCAGATCAGTTATGGAGGAAATATAATTTATTGGTGTTGTAGAGAGCTCCCCATTGGAACCTCTCCTGACTGAGTCTACTGAACATCAGTGACTTACTATCCTATCTAACTGATGCCTCTTTCACCCTTATTGCAACCATTACAATGTCAACCAAAAATTAAGACAAGTCACAAATTAACGGAAATCCGGATCCGGACCTAATCAGAAAACTGATTACTCCAATAAACTATCTGAGAAGGTCAAAAAGTCAACAATCGAATTAGGAAAGAAAATAAATAGTCATCATGTGCAAATCGTAAATTAATATAAATTCCTAGAAGTAACAATACAAAGCCATCTGAAATAGGACCTACACATATCTTCCTTAACTAGAAAATTGTCATCTGGTATATTTGTCATAAACTATGTGTCCAACAGCTGCAAAGCAGGTATATTTCATCTTATTTGAGAGCCATCAGATTCAGCATCCACTTACCTAGATATAATCTTTCTACTTCAAAAGTTAGCAACCTTTTTGATGTTTGCATTCTAGAAAACCTTTGTAATACCCAAAATGTGGATGAAGCCAAGAATCATAATAATGTTCATTCCTATGAAAAGGGCAATAAAAATATGCCAGACATCCCAACAAGTCAATTTTTCCTGATCCCAAATACTTCTTTATACAAGAGCAAGTTGTTATATAACAAATTACCATAATATTAGCCAATATAAGAAATCTTATAAACTTAAGGAAAAAGTAACAAACATTCTGCATAATCCCTTTAAGAAGAGTTCTTGCAAAAAACCATTCTATTGAAGATTTTCTATAAATGTTTGCCTTTTCGATGTTTGTTTTTTATGCTTTCGATTATATGTATGTTAAAATTTTAGTTTTAGTTATGTTTCTATTTTTTTACGGCTTAAGCTGCTTTTTAATAATAATAATAATAATAATACTTTTATTGTCATAAAACATTCAAAAATGAACATAGACAACGTCACAGATTACAAAAAAGAAACTTAAGATAATATGGTAGGTCATTATACATAATACAAAGCAAAACAAAAAACAAACAAATCAATAAGTGTACATAAACATAATATTAAAAAACATTAGCAGGTAATACATTAAAATAGTCATCCAAACTATAAAATTCACTCGTAATTAAAAATTCCCTTAAATGGGACTTAAATGAATATTTTCCCTGAATTAATTTTATATTGGTAGGTAAAGCATTATACACCTTTATACAATTTAAGAGGGGGCCCTTATGAAAAAGGGATGTGCGATGATTTGGAATAACCAAATTATTTTGACCCCTAGTGTTAACGCCATTGGAGACATTGCCATTTCTAAGAAATAGATTTTACAAATAAAGAACATGTATAAACAAACAGAGAGGGAACAGTCATTATCCCTAATAATTTAAATTTACCCCTACATGATTCTCTATACTTTAAGTTTAAAATAGTTCTTACGACTCTTTTTTGGGCTACAAATACTCTTTTTGCATTTTCAGCATGAAACCAGTACCAAAACATAATACTATAAGATATTATAGACTGAACAGCTGCCATATAAAATATACGTAGGACAGAGATGCTAACTTGCTGGCGCAAAAGACGAATGGCATATGATGCACTGCTAATTTTAGACAAAACATTATTAACATGTTCAGTCCACTGAAAATTACTGTCTAATGTAATACCAAGAAATTTAACAGAATGCGTCTGTTTTATGCTCTTACCTTCAATGGTGACATATAAAGACTCTAGACCAGTGTCCCGAAATACTACCAGGGCAGTCTTACCAGTATTTAGTAGAAGATTGTTATTAGTGCATCAATCCAACACACCCTGCGCTATACTAGATGATCTTTGTGACAATAAAGTTTTATCAGATGAAGAGATAATACATGATGTATCATCTGCAAATTGATATAAAGATGTCAAGTCAATTTTCTGGTTTAAGTCGTTTGCAAAAATTAAGAACAAATCCCAATATCGAACCCTGAGGCACTCCAGCAGAAATGGACTTATACTTTGAGTATGATTTACTGCCCCCATATCCGACATAAACTGTCATTCTCCTATTGCTTAAATATGATCTTATAAATCTATTGGCAACACCACGAATACCATAACACTCTAGCTTTTGAAGCAGTAACTCATGATCAATCAGATCAAATGCCTTACTTAAATCAAAATAGATACCAGACACCAATTGCCCCTTATCAATATGTTCCAGAATATAATTTAGTGACTGAAATATTGCAGTGATCGTTGAATGATCTGGAAGGAAACCATGTTGTCCACTGTAAAATAATTTGTTATTTAGAAAATAATCCAAAACTCGAATATATAAACAATTCTCTCAAACACCTTAGAAAAAATGGGTAAAATTGATATGGGCCTATAATTATTAATATCATTGGAGTTGCCTTTTTTATAAACCGGTATGACTTTGGCAATCTTAAGTTTATCCGGAAAAACACCACTTTCCATACAATTATTTATAACCATGCACATGGGAATACTAATATATTTTGAAACATGTCTAAGTATAGTTATTGGAATTTCGTCTACTCCAGTTGAGTACTTCATTGGCAACATATTGATAATCCTACTTACCTCATCAGGTGTTGTAGGTCTTAAGAAAAACGAATAAGGCACTGGCTGAATATTACAACTCGTACTGTTATTACCAAGAATATAATCTAAATCAAATTGATTTGCAAATAAATTAGCAAGTACCTCTGGATCTTTAATTATTAAATCATCTTTTAAAATTTCAATATCGTTAGACTTTTTATCATTAAGAGAGTTTTTAAGCAGCCGCCAAGTTGATTTTGTTATATTGCTGAAATTTGTAATAATATTATCATTATAGTTTTGTTTAAATTTGCGAATGTAGCCTTTATAGCTTTTTCTTTCAGTCTTATAGTGGACTAAAATATTTATGTCATTATTTCTTTTATAAAGTGCATACATGTCCCTCAAATACATTGACCACTCTTTTATTTCGTCAGACACCCAACCTTGTTCTGCATTCATTTTAACTCTGGTATTTTTCACTGGAATATGAATGTTAAAATAATAATTGAAAATATTATAAAAGACATCAAACATCTCACAATTACGAGTTTCATTTACATTAAACCAGCTCTCATTCTCAACTGCAGTTTTAAAACTATTTACATTTTCTTCACTAAAATTTCTTTTATTACATGTTAAATTCTGATATTGTTTTTTTAACTTGTGAACATTTAAAATTAAGGCATAGTGATCAGATATGTCAGACTTTATTATCTCACTTGAGTACTCATCACATGCTAAATTAGAAAAAATATTATCTAGTTGGCTACTTGTATTATTTGTGACTCTGGTTAATCCAGTAACATTTTTTTTCAAATTGTACATAGAGAAAAGGTTGATTATATCTACAACATCTTTCTCGTTTTTATCAAACTTTACATTAATTTTTTTAAATTTGAATTTAAACCTGATACATTTAATATTGTATCTTCTTGTATTGTATCTAGCTTCAAAAGATGGACAGTCAAATCAAACCTGATCTAATCCTGAAAGCCTTATTATTTTTTAACTTACATTCTTTTTAATATAACTCCTAATATCTTCTGGAAATGCAAGCCATCTTTGCTGATACTGCTCTTTAACATTTTGATCTTTGGCTGTAAGTTGATTTTTGAGCTGAAGACCTGCGGCCATTCGGGCGACGGGGCTATTCCCGCCATGCCTCAAAATATCCGACAGAGTCTTGATGAAGCCCAGAAGGTTTGTAGCCGCTGCCTGCTCAAGAAAGGTGGAGGCTTGTTCCTGATCATTTTTGTCTAGAAAAGGGGATACAAATAATCAACAACTAAATATAACACATTTTAAGTTTACGTGAAACAAGTAAAATAGATCAATATGTATTCTATTTAATTCGCTGCATACAAACAAGTTAAAATGGATGAGAATGTCAGCACTTTACTCTTACTCGCTATTACCCAACCAATTTAAACTTTGAAACAAAGTTAATACTTATCATTTGTCTAATAAGGATCTCTACTACAAGGTTAGTTAGAAAGTTACCTGATCGAAATATCCGAAAAAGCAATCGATTACTTTGAAAGTTTGGCTCTGGCCATTAAATGTTGATAAGTTTAATTATTTGTTGGAGGAATGTATTTTTGAATTTTCGCTGTGCTTTTGCAAGCGTAATAACTTGTCAGTCTATAAATATGTCATTTGATTGTGGCAAATTTCCATCATGTCTGAAGTTGGCTGTAGTTAATCCATTATTCAAAGGGGGCGAGCTGGATGATCCAACAAATTTCCAGCCCATTTCTCTCTTGCCCTGTTTATCTAAGGTGGTTGAATCGTTGGTTAAGAGGAGAATGAATTCTTTTTTGAAGCGGCATAATGTTTTGAGCAGGAATCAGTTTGGGTTTCAGGAATCGAAAGGCGTTAATGACGCAATATTTGCTTTTCTTGAAAAGTTATATACAAGCTTAAATACGGAAGACGTGGCTGCAGCGGTGTTCTGTGACTTTTCCAAGGCATTTGATTGTGTAAATCACAGAATACTGCTGGATAAACTCTCCAACTATGGCTTTAGAGGCAATACACTTAAATGGTTCGAGTCCTTTTTGACTGAGAGAAGACAGATTGTAAAGTCATTGGGTGTTATGTCTGAGACTTGCAATGTGAATCATGGAGTTCCACAGGGATCGATGCTTGGCCCAATACTTTTTCTGCTCTATATCAATGATCTTGCCTCTCTTGACATACGGGGTTCTTTTACTGTATTTGCAGATGATATAACCATTTTATGGGCACACCCACAGCAGGATGAACTTGTGAATATTGGTTCTGAAGACCTGGTGAAGGTAAAACAATGGTGCGACTCCAACTTACTGTTTTTAATGTTAAGAAAACAAGCGTACTTAGCTTTAAGTTTGCCTTTTCTGGTTTAAATTTGGATGGTTATGAATTAGAAAATAGATGAGTAAATAAATTCCTAGGCATTATGATCGATGACAGGCTAAAGTTTCAAAACCATATTGTGACACTCAACAAAAAAATTGCAAGTGGGTGTTATGCTGTAAGGGTTGTCTCGAATGAACTGGGACTGTCTGTTGCTAGATCTATTTATTTCTCCCTTATAGAGAGTCATCTGCGTTATGGTATTGCTTTTTGGGGCTTTTGTAGCCGGTACCTTTTTAATTCTACTTTTGTCCTGCAAAAAAGAGCAATAAGGTATATTTGCCAGGTAAATACAAGAGAATCATGTAGACCATTATTTGTAAAATTGAAAATTTTGACTCTTCCCTGTATTTTTATATTAGAAACAGTATGTCTTATATTTAAAAAATACCATCATATCATTAGTTTATCTGGATCTAGTAATTACAATACTAGACTGGTTAATAATGTAGAGGCACCAATTCCCCCAAGCGCTCTTACTAAGAATTCACTAATTTATGAAAGCATAAAAATTTTCAACCACCTGCCAAATAGTATAAAATTGTCACCCACATTAAAAGTGTTTAAAAAGTTAGTTTCAGCACGACTTAGGGAAAAAGCCTATTATAGTTTGCTAGATTATTTTAATGATAATTGGACATAAACTAATGATATTTTAAATATGTGTTACGTCCTCAAATTTTTAGTGTTTAGCTGTCTTAAATTATGTGTAGTTACATTATAGTATTTTGACCATTTTTTGTTTTTTATTGTAGGTATGTTTTATTTATTAGGCAATTTAATTTATGATTTTTGTCAGAGCTTTGTCAACAAGTACTTTGTATTTAGCACAATAAAGCATATTTTGAATTTGAATTTGATATTTTATGCTTGTACCGTTCCTTCAGCTCAGGTTTATGAATTTTTGAGGAGACTTGATATTATTCTCTCAGACATTTCCTCTTGCTCTAGAATTATCCTGGCTGGTGACCTTAACATCAACTTTGATGATAAACATAAAGTTAATACCGTTTTGCTTGTAAATTTGCTCACAACTTACGGTTTGGAAATGCATACTGACTTACCTACACGTGTATCTAGAACTTTGGCCACTACTATTGATTACTTCTGCTCAAACATCTATGTTACATCTTGCTCAGTCATAGATGCTGGCCTTTCTGACCACAAGGCTGTGTGTTGTACCTTTTCTGGTATGTTGGTTGAGATTAATAATAAATGCTGTCATGGTAGAATCTTTAGTCAGGCAAATTTTGATGCATTTCGGCATCTTTGTCTTAATGTCAATTGGCTGGGTATAGAAGTATCTCCACAGCCATTCACAACATTTCACAATGTTTTACTAGACATCTTTGCCCAGGCTTTTCCATTGCGTCAATTAAAACATAGGAAAAAGAAACGAAAACTGTGGCTGACTAAAGGATTGAAAATATCTGCAGCTAATCTTCGTTGCCTTAACTATATTAAGAAATATTTTGATAATTTAGGTTTTAATTCGTATTGCAATAGATATCGTAGGATTTACTATAGACTAGTAAATGCTGCAAAAAATTATTGTTATGAAAACCGACTTTCATGTGCTAAGGACAGAAAGAAAGTTGGTGCATTATTAACGAATTGCCAAACAAATCTGGTAGGTCTGGTTCTTATAGTGACATTGATCCAGATACATTAAACTGTTTTTATTGCAGTATTGCAGGAAAATAGGTCCAGAATTTGGCTGTGGGAGTTGATCCTCTTTCTTATTTGAAAGATTTATCTGTGCCTGTTTCTTTTTATTTTTTCCTCACACATAACCAGGAGATTAGAGAGACTCTTCTTAGTATAAAAAACAAGAAAGCTCGTGGAAATGAAGATTTCAACTGAAGTTCTCTTAAAGTTTGCAATTAATGATTAGTTTTTCCTTCATGCCTAAAATCGGCAATAGTGATTTCCTTGTAAGGGCGGTATCTCAGTGAGCCCTCGAATTTTCATCCAATTTCTCTTTTGTCTCCAAGGTTATTGAGAAAGTTGCTAAGAAGAGATTGTGTGAGTGTCTTGAGACATTTCCTTTACTTACCTTGAATCAGTTCGGATTTCAAAATGCAAAAGGGGCGCACAATGTAATTTTTGGTTTTCTCGAGGGTGTCTACACTAACATTAATCAGCAGCGGTTTTCTGTGATCTCTTAAAAGCTTTTGATTGTGTCGATCGCAGAATATTGCTGTCTAAGCTCGAGTTGTATGGTTTCAGGGGCTCGGCGCTGTTGTGGTTCTCTTCATACCTTTCAGGTCGAAACCAATCTGTAACTACTCCCGAAAGTCGATCTTCGTCATTGAGCATAAATTGTGGGGTTCCACAAGGGTCTGTTTTGGGTCCTCTCTTGTTCTTGATTTATATTAACAATCTTGTGAAAGTTAACATATCAGGAAAATTTACCTTATTTGCGGACGACACCTCGATTGTTAATTGCATAATAAAGAGATTGCTCAGCTAACGAAAATTATAACTCATGACTTACTGGAGGTTAAAAGATGGTGTGATTCAAACCAACTTTCCCTCAACTTGACGAAGACTAATGTTGTTGGTTTTAGGTGTGACATGCAGAACTTGCAACTGCACAGTGTTACAATCCTTGACAGCCATGTGACAAGGTTTTTGGGGGTTTTTAATGATACAAATTTACGTTTCGAGGATCACATTTTAAATTTGAGCAAGAAACTCTCTTCTGACTGCTTTGCAATCAGAATTGCAAGCAATGAACTTGGAATGACAGTGGCGTGTACCGTTTACTTTGCCTTATTTGAATCCCACCTCAGATATGGGATTCCATTCTGGGGTTTTAGTAGTCAATATCTGTTAACCATCTTGCTTGTGCTGCAGAAGAAAGCTGTTCGCTTTATTGCTGGTATGGGTCTAAGAGAATCCTAAAGACTTCACTTTCTGTAACAAAAAATCCTAACTCTTAGCTCTTTATTTATCCTCAAAACAGCATGTGTAATCCTTAAATACAGAGAAAATATACAGCGTCCTGCAGGTCAACGAAACACCAGACAAGCTTTGGATTTGCCTTTGCCAGTGCCTACTACTGTTTTGACTAAGAATTCTTTGATTTATGAGGGCAAAACGCTTTTTAACCACTTGCCAAGTCGCCTTAGAACAATTGGGTCATTAAAACAATTTAAAGAAGTCTTAAAAGACTTGATAGGCCAAGCTTACTATAAGCTTGCCGAATTTTATGCTGACCCTATTGCCTAATGTCTGTTTGTATATGTTATCTATCTTATGTTCTTTTTTAAGCTGTACTGTTTTGCACATACTTGTATTTACTGTTTGTATTTTATATTGTTTAGCTTGTTTAATGTTTTAAGATTTTTTTTGTATACTATTAGCTTTATATTATTTTGTAGTATGCTTTGTAAATGGAAACCTCGTTTTCTCGATAATAAAGTATTTTGAGATTGATTTTAATGAAAGCTTGTATCAACATCCATCTTTTCAATGAGAACATACCTCATGAAGTTCGCCTTCAGCTAGTTGGAGGGAAACTCTCAAAAGAAGACGGGGGACAAAACAATGGTTTAATTTTTGTTAAAAGTATTGAATGGATTAATCAACAGAATTGTTCAACTTTATCCAAGTCAGGGAAAATCCAGATCTCTTTCGGGACTCCGTCAGGAATCAGCTTCATAACACAAGGCATAAGAATGATTTAAATGTGGTGCTTTTCAAACCGACTTATTCTGAATAAAGATAAGACTGTTATTGTCCCTTTCATCAAAACGCAATCAAGACTATATGTAGACAAAACTGAATCAACGGTAAAATACCTAGGAACATATCTTGACTCCAAACTCACTTGGGAGCCAAAAATAGACCATATCTGTTCGAAGCTGAATCAAGCATTCTATGCAATACCAAAACTGAAAGAAGCAGTACCTATGTCTACTCTGCTTACAACATATTATGCTATGGCTTACTCCCATATTGGCTACAACAATATTCTTTGGGGTCAAGCAGTGAACGCCAATAGGGTTTTCATTTCCCAAAAAAGAATAATTAGACTGATCTTCGGACTGAAACCTCAGGAAACCTGCAGAGAAACCATGAAAAATTCTAAAATACCTACACTTACATCTGTCTATATATTAAAGTGTGCTCTCTATGTGTACAAAAACAAAGACCAGTTTAAGAGCAATTCTGAAAATCATACCTACCCAACGAGGCACTGTGGTAATCTTACATTTCCTCAATACACCTCATCTCGTTATGAGAAATCTCCACATTATGCTTGTGTCAGAATATACAAGAAACTGCCCAACAATATCAAGGAAGCTAGATCCATAAAGCAGTTTTGTAGAAATCTATTAGTATATTTGAATGAAAGGACCTTTTATAGCTTCAAAGAATTCATGGATTATAGAGATTAAGATACTTACCCTAGATAATATTTAATCTTAAGACCATATTATTTACCATTTGTTTGTGTCCTGGTTTGATACCCAGTATACTTAATGCTTGTAGTTTTGTTATTGTCTTTAAATTTTAAAACTTAGATTAACTTATATTATGTGACGAAATCCATTTTATATATTGTAATCGTGTGGTGAATGTTCAAATAAATAAATAAATAAATAAAAACACTTTAAAACTCTACTGGTGGAAAGAGCCTACTACACTTTGGATGAGTTCTTCGATGATTGCCTGGAGATATAGGATGGAATACTATTTTAATGTGTTTGTAAATGTCTAATTTTAACATGTGATTTATGTATTTTATTTATAGTTTTTAATGTATTTTTGTTTAAGTATTTTTAAAAATCTTTTAACTATTTTTTTTCCCTAATATTCTTATATTTTATAAAATTCTTCTTTTAATAAGTTCACGGCTATCCATATTTTTTTCTATTTCTATTAATTTTTTTTTTAATTAGTTTTAGATAGGTAGCTATGACACATCCGATGTCACATGACCTAAAGTATAAAACAAACACTGTACTTATACTTGGACAAATATAGATATTTCATTTCATTTCATTTATTTCGGTTTATCCCGCTTTTCAGATCACATTGTCAAAAATTATATTAACAAGTTCTCCGAGATCAGTTTAAATGTAATCTAGAAACTTTGAAAAGAAAATTGTCATTACTGGGTCTCTAAATTTAAGTAATACCAATGTTTGTTAGTGTTGATTCTTATTCGTATATTTTTCTTTTAGGATTGTATGTTTATATTTACTTAGTCAGTATTATGTGTAATATCAACTCTATTTTTAAACAAATTTTATATTGTTTTATGACTTATGTATATGTATAGTAGATTTTGTTTTGATATTCTATTTGGAGCTTGGTCAATTTATTTTATGATTTATTGTTTTACGAAGCTTATGTATATGTATAGTAGATCTTGTTTTGAAATACTATTTGGAGCTTGCTCTGTAATGTATGTACTGAATAAATAAATAAAATATGTTCACTTTGTCTTTAGATTCTCTTAAATGTACATACAAAAAACAATAATTTACTTCCCATCAGTATCCTAAAGTTAATATTATGTAGTTTTTTTTTTTGTTTTTCACTACTTTTAACATGTGTTGAAGTAATTATAAAAAATAATAATTTTATAATTTTAAAAATCCACCGACTTCTAAAGGGGCAGATAATGTTAGGCAAGTGAAAAGCAGAAAAGCAAATTGGAATCTCATTGTTTTTAAAAGAAAAGGAAAAGTAAGTTTGAATGATGATAAAGTAATAGCTGCTGACTTATCAAAAACTTCCATGTGTTGAAGTACATACATTTATATGTCACTGTATGGCGATACAAAACTATGATGCCATATATTTGAGAGTTCAAAAATTGGGAGCAAAATATGGTTGGGGAAAACAAAAGCAAGTTCATTGGCTCACAATATTTTGGGACCTACTTCCACAGAAAATTATTTACAGTTACTGTTACAGGAAAATAGACAACAGAGTATCAACTGATGCTCTGAACCATGGAAGTACAAAACTATATCTTATATTGATAAGATATTATGTTACAGGAAGGCACCTAGAGTATCAATTGATGCTTCGAAGGATGGAAGTATAAAACTATTTCTTATATTGATTGCGATACAAAACTACCATGCAACCTGTTCGAGGATTCAAAAATTGGGAGCCAAATATGGTTGGGGAAAACAAAAGCAAGTTGGTTGGTTCACAATATTTTGGGACCTACTTCCACAGGAAAAGAGACAACAGAGTATTAACTGATTCTTCGAACCATGGAAATACAAAACTATATCTTATATTGATAAGATATTATATATTATAATATTTCGACTTATTTGCAGATACCAATGAAAACGTCACCACTATTTATAATAAGATAGAAGCCATGCTAAATTCTAATGGCATAGAACTAAAAAACGTTTCCAAGTTAGTCTGCAGATAATTTTATTTATTTATTTATTTATTTATTTATTTACGGGTATAAATACCCATTAAATAACATAACTACATGTTCACAAATAAATTACATATATGACTTAGGCTACAGCTAAATATTAGTGCTACATAATAATCTTATGAGTAAATCAACTAAAATTAATTTTTGAAACTTTTCTTTTAAAACTTTCAAGAGAATTCAAAAAAAAAGTCTATATTCACTTTATTGCCATTGGCTGCAATTCTAGACAATGGTGAGAAAACTCCATAATTGCAGCGATGAAATTCAATTGCTTTTACCCTTCTAGATTTCAAGGACTCCAATCCAAATCTAATTCTAGCCTCACTATAGTTCTGAAAAGTAAGGGGAAATTTTACTCTAAAAGCAAGCAATTTAATATACTTATTTTGTACTGTTTCAATATTGGAGATATGGACTAGATAATAAGGTGACCATACACTAGATAAATATTCAAGCCTCGATCGAACCAGACTTTTGTAAAGAAAGTTCATAGATTTAACAGATGAAAACCATTGTGTAAATCTGCCAATAAAGCCTAGGAGTTTTAGTGATTTATTAACTATATGATTGTAATGTAAGTCAAAGCTAAGTTTACTGTCCAATATTATACCGAAATCAGAAATTGAATTTACCCTCTCTAATTCTTCTCTATTAATTGTATAACTATAGTTAATCACATTGGTTGTTCTGAAAAATTTAATGAACTTGCATTTACTAATATTTAAATACAACCTGTTTCTACAGCACCAATTGTATATATGATCAAGATCACATTGTAGGGCTACACAATCCTCCAAGGATTTTATAATTTTAAATAGCTTTAAGTCATCAGCATAAAAAAGGTGTTCTGAGTTAATTTCATTAGATAAGTCATTAATAAATATATTAAATAGATAAGGACCTAAATGGCTACCTTGAGGCACTCCTGACTTTACAATAATTTCCTGTGAAGTACAACCTTTAATATGAACATATTGTCTCCTCTCTTTCAAATAACCTGCCATCCATGACAAAAAGTTACCTCTAACACCCAAAGATTTCAGCTTCTGAAGCAGCAGATCATGATCTACTGTGTCAAAGGCCCTGGAAAAGTCAGTGTAAATGGAATCAACCTGACACCGACCCTCCAAAGCCACGAGCACATGTTGGGTATAAAGAAGCATATTAGTGGCGGTTGATCTGCCTTTATAAAAGCCATGTTGTCGAGGAGACACTATAGAAGAAAAAGATGTGCTCAAGAGTTCACAAATAATCCTTTCAAAGAGTTTAGGAATTGAGTTAATGATTGAGATCGGTCTGTAATTACAAATATTAGCTCTGTCCCCTGATTTAAAAACAGGAGTTATAAAGCTGTGCTTCCACTGTTCAGGGAAGGTACCATTTTTTAAAGATTCATTAAACAATATCCAGAGAGGTTTGGATAGTGAATATACACAATTTTTCAGTAGATCTTGTGGTACTCCATCAGGTCCAGGGCTCCTATTAGACTTTAGATGAGTTATGGTGTCAAATACTGTAGTTAAAGAAATTTTAAAATCATGCAAATCAATAGTATTTACACTATTATTATTACTATTATTGCTGTTATAAGTATCTGTATTATTAACGTCTGCTTTGTATGTTTTCTGGAAATAGCTTCCAAATAAATTCACAATTGATGGACCATTATCACAAGAAATTTCGTCCAAAAACATGCAAGAAGGAATAATATTATCATTTCTCTGAGAACCAACAAACTTCCAAAACACACTAACATCACCCTCAATGGAGTTCTCAATATTTCTCAGATATTCAGAATAACATTTTCTTTTTAAACATTTACATCTATTACGTAAATCTGAATATTCAATATATGTATCCCATTGCTTGTTTTCTTTGTACTTTTTATGCATAGCTTTTTTAAGAAAAATTAGTTGCTTTAACTCATGCGAGAACCATTTAGGAAATATGGGTGTCTTCAGACGAATAAGTGGAACAAACAGATCGATAGCTTGAAACAAAATATTATAAAATATTCCAACAGTATCATTAACATTATATAAACCAGAAAAACATTGTTCCCAATCAATATTCAAAAGGTAAAAGTTTAAACCTGCGAAATCTGCTTGCTTGAAATTGTAATAAAAGGTATCAAATTCAAGCTTATCCTGACTCACATTTAAGGTAAGATTCATCACAACTGCCGGGTGATGAGAATCACATGGCAGTACAATCTCATTAGCAATTTCTACAAGATCATTACTGTCTTGGGAAAAAATTAAATCTAATAATACATTATTTGCATTTAAGATACTATTAATTTGATACATATTATGAAATGCCAGACAATTACACAATGTATTTACTGATACTCTCTGGTCATCCGGGGTACTAACCCCAAAATCATTGTTCACCCAATTAGCATTAGGTAAGTTGTAATCGCCCAATAGGTAAAGCTGATAGTCGCTATATTGAAGCATAATACTATCTATTGCCAAACAGTGGTTTTCAAAGACATCATTGGGTGAACAAGGAGCAATATAAGCACTACCAATAACAGCCTTAATATTACAGTGGTTAATTAAAACAAATAAATGTTCAATAGAGTCAACAGTATGTACAATTACCTTAGACTTAATAAACTTTCGCACAGTTATAAGAACACCCCCACCGTGCTTCTTAGAACTAGTCGATGGTGACCTGTCTTTTTTATAGATTGTAAAATCTGGCATGCCTAGCTCTGTATCACTGATGCTACTGATTAACCATGTTTCTGACAATACAATTATGTCATAATCACAATCCATGACTGCTAAGGACAAATCCACTAACTTGGTTCGCAATCCACGAAAATTTTGATAATACACGAGAAAATGTTTTTTGATACTATCATTAGCTATATTTGATCTATTTCCACTGCTGACTTGAGCTTCCATTATTTGATTTTCGAAAGGAAAACCTCTTTATCATAACTCCGCTTGGCCAGGTTTTTTCATTATACAAATCATTCATCAACTCAACACTTGCTCCCACTTTAAATGCAAGACTCAAGGCATCAGGTCTCTTTGGTTGCTCTTCAACAGTGAATGAGTGGCCCGGAAATTTGTTTTTCAAATATTCCAAGACATCATTTTCAGAAGTGGTAATACTAACCCTACTAACAGAAAGCCAAAGGCGTCTAGCAGCGGAAGAAAAAACACCGGGGTTACCAGAACCAACCCCTTTTATCACTTGAGGTCTTACAGAGGTATTATGAGATCTATTATATGGTTGCTGTAAGTTGTAGGATGGAACCTGGACAACACTTTTAACACTTTCATTCGTAACGAGAGATTCGGGACCGTCGTGCGTCACTCGACCTGAGCAGTCTATTGGATTATCGCAAGTGCTTTGATTGGTGGAAGGATCCAGATGACCAGGCAATCCCTGTGAATCCTGCATAACATGTTTGTCTACAGATGTGGAAGCGCTATTTGTAGACATTAAATGAATCAGTTCTCTGTTGGTAGAAGAAATATCATTAAACTGCGTTTTTAAAGAGTTAACTGACTCATTGCCTGTATCTTTGATAGTGTTTATAACACCAAACATCTCCTTTTTTAGTGATTCCAATTTATCATCAATAAGGCCAGCTTGAACTTTAAAAAACATCACTTGTATATAGAATGTTAAACAATGAAAACGAAAATTTTATTCCTATAAGATTTCACATGCTGCATAATGCTATAAATTTGTGTTAGAAAAATGTCAATTTGATGTAGAAAACTTGGTTTTGAAAGTTTATGGACACTTTTCGGAGCATGCTAAAAGAATTGAACAATTGTAAACATTTTTCGATTTTGTTAAGTTAGAATATAGCCCGATTTTAAGGCATTTAACAACACGGTGGATATATTTACATTCTGCTGTAGACAGATTATCCATTAACTTACCTGCAATATGATGCAGTTATTTTGTCTCTCTGCGCCCCTTCTCTTTTAAAGTTTTTTTTCCAGATCATCCTGAAGGCATCATCAAATGACAAAACTTTTACATTAGATGAATGTTTTTTAGCTTTTCAAAATATAAAGTTGCTGTACGATTCCATATTGATGTTAGAAGCAAATAAACTTTTTTCCAAAAATACAAACATTTTTGAATTATTATTAAAATATTTTTAATTATATCAATAAAACATTTAATTTTTCTAATGCAAATTATACAGTTTACATTTTTTCTCTTTAAAATCCAGATCCATCATAGAATATCAGTATCTAGTAGAAGCAGCAACTGGCTAATACAGATATTGAGACAAATCTAGATATGGATGTTATATACTGAATTCTGTAATGGGAGGGAGTCTTTATTTATTTCTGTAGAAAATAAAAACCTATACTAAGATGTTTGAGATACAAAAACATTTTAGAGAAAAAAAACTTGTTATTAGCCTCCGAGTTTCAAGTTAAATACTCATTTAAAGAATGACTACCTTATTTTTTAACACAAGAATTTATAAAATTTAAATTCTTTTTTGTTGTTTGTAACTTTTTTTGTTTCCCATTTGCTTCTGTGTTAAAAAATATTTAGAACCATTTTATCAAAATTTACCACATATTTATATAAGTATTACTCATATAATTACTTATATAACTATACTGTTAATATCAACTTTAGTACAAAGGTAAGTTGGGACAGTAGTAGTAGTAGTAGTTAGGGGGAGGTCTAGAGACCTGACTGTTAGGCCTATAAGGCCCTTTCAGTCTACCCCAGCTCCTCCCTCAACCACCACCCGCCACCAGGTGTACATCCTTGAATCTGCCTGTCTTTACTATGTAAGTCTGTATCATTCCATGCAAGATCCTTAACTTCGTCCCTATGCAAGACCGTAGTGCCAAAAATATCTCATCGCAGTCTCGCTCGTGCTTCACATCTGCACAGGAAATGAAGCAGAGTTTCCTCCTCTTCCTGACACTCTGTGCAGATAGAATCTTCCTCAATGCCTAACATAAAGAGGGGTCTCCTCAATCGACAGTGCCCCGTTACTATTCCTACGATGGAATTTAGGGCTTTCCTGTCTCGGGATAGTAACCACTCTGTTCGGCCCTTATCAGGCTTCACAATGAAGTCTTTAGCTTGCCTCCCCCTGAAGTTGGGACAAATCATCATTATTTTAGCTTCAAGAATATGTAGTAATAGTTCGTACAGACCTTTTTTAGACACCCTGTAGAATTACAATGAATATGCTATTTCCAAAGTAGTGTTAGAGAAAATAGTAGTATATTCCCTATTTTCCCATACCAGTTTAATTTTAACGTTTAAAAAACTGATTATTACATTGTAATATTCCTGTTGTCAATTTTGTTTCGCAACTAAAACCACATGCTTCTGACCAATCAGCAAAATAGGAAAAAAGTCTGATGTGCCACAGGGTCAGAACAATAGACATTTTAGTTTACACATCTTGGAAATCAGAAGTAATCTATCACTTTATTCTATATACTTCTACATTTCTATTAGACTAACTTCTAATTACAAATTCTAAAACAACACCAAATATACCTAATACTTAACCTAATTTGACATCATCTACACACAAATGAAGTGGCTAAACTATGTTCTTAATCTTAATATATTTGTAATTCCAATACTTGATTTAAAATGTATATTTGGTTTTAGATGTCATTTTAATTACAAGAAATGATATATAACCTTAAACAAGAACTGATATATACCCTTAAACAATGCATTTCTTTGAAGTTTGTTTACTTGCAGTTTAAATAAACAGGAAATTTTTAATTTCAAGTTATTAAGTGGAAAACTAAGGTCAAATTGGGCTTGCCTTGGTAATGCAAAATAAAAGCTCATTTGTTAAAAAATATCAGCTGGTTTATCGGTACAATGGGGGTAATTAATTATGCTTCCAACGATCCCTCTTTACCTAATCGGAAGATTACCCAAATTTTTAATGGCCTCTGTCATATTCTAATCTATAAAATTCTGATTGGTGCAATAAATAGGCTAACGAACTTAAATAAATTTACGGGTCTTCTATCTATTTGGAAAATAATAGTGAGCAGTGTCCCTAAATTTAAAAAACGATTTCCATTGAATTAAACTGATAAATCAGAGTATTAAATGACATAGATGAAATTGGCAACTTTGCAAGATGTAACAGCCATTAGTCTGTACTTACCTGGTGATACTGTTTTTTCAAGGACCTGTATGAGCTGAATAGTTTCTTGATGCATTGTTTCACTATTTGGATTGCGTTATTATGTGTTCTATCTAATTTTCTTTAGCAATTTTTAGTTAATATGCCGGCGAACACCACATGTAAGATGATTCAACTGGCAGTTCTTTTGCGGGAAGGAATCGGGCAGATATTCCTACGCGTAATTTGACAGGTGATGTCGTTCAAATCGTTACTGGCTAAATTTAAAAAAATAATTAGAACAGAAACGTCACAATACGACACTTTAGGTCTCAATTTGGACCACCTGTATACATTTATTTCTGGAATAGTTTAAATAATGTTAGATATTTAAATATTGTATTTTAAATAATGGGACTACTTGCCAATGGGTAGGTTGATTTACCGTTAAGTGGGCCGATTTCCAAGTGAATCAAGCCGCCAAGCGCATGTTTCTTGCCAACTGTATTATCGGTTACGTCAAGGAGTTCTAATGAGAAACATTACATAGCTTTCTCTAGATGGCGCCAAAAAACTAAAGTTCTTGATGCCGAAAGTGTAATAAAATGCCTATCTAGTTGGATGTAACTGAAACCATTTTTCACCAAAATAATGTCACAGCTCCACTTGTTTTAAAATCAAAACAAGAAGGTAAACAGTTTGATTGGTATCTGCTGATATAGTGTGGAAATACTTTAAGCCGTACCGAAAAAAAAATGTTCGGTAAGAAAATATACATATTGTCTATAATATTAAAATATCTTTCCAGAATTACATTCATTCCCGGATTTTGCTATTACTAGGTACATACAAGTACAATGCAGTTGATAAATTTTAGTTCGTTGTTCCCGAATCGACGTTACTGAAAAATAACTAATTAAATAACACGGTAGAATGCACCACAAAATATTACATATGGTTTTGTTTTATTTCGTTACATTTCATTAAAAGCATTATAAAAAACAAGTTATAGGTATGTATAGTTAATTTTATTTTTATGATGTAGCCGATATGTATGCCAAAGTTTTCTCATATAAACCTGGCAGGTTTTCATAATGTCAAGTTCAAATGCAAGTCGTCATTTAAATTAACGTCTTAAAAAAGGAATCATTTGACAATTATGTCTTCACTCCACCAATATATTATAAATAGTACCCGATTAAGTAGAAAAAGAAGTAAAAATGATAAAAAAGTAATTAGGCATGAAGTTTTATAAAGAACAGAACTTCGCGAGTAAGTATATCGGACTTCTGACCCATGCTTACTGTACACTAAAAAAATAATAAATAAAATAAAAGTTAAACTAGACGAGACAACAATCTGTCAAAGCAAGGTTTTACAAAAGAATAAGGAGTAACCGGGAAATATGTGATCCAAAATTTAGCGTTTTTTTATAAAAAAAAATATGTGGACAATTTCTTCGATTTTCAGCATTTTTTACTGCGATCTGTAAAAAAGATGGTATTCAAAAATTAGGTACTAACCTAATAAGAAAATAGTGTAAGTAAAAGAGTAAGAATGAAAGAAAACGTTAAAAAAGAGTAGTTTGTAGATGTAGAATGATGACGTTGTACTTTATCCAACGTAATTTATCCTTAGAACTACGGCTTAAATAACATTTTCTATTTCTCATTTATTGAAGAATTAGTGGTTTAGCAAAACACATCTTTTGTCTTTATGGCGTTTTATTTATCGGAGATTTAGAGTTTTTTTGCATTTATCATAAAACAAAACTTTATGTTACATTTCTAAACCTAGGAAACTTGTGTTACGTGATTTACCTTATTGACTACAGTGTACAAACGTCATTTGGCGAAGTATAAACAAGGGACGTAAAATTCTTGTTGTGAAGTCAGGTGGCTCAATGGAAGGGTACTCCATTTGCATTGCAAAGGATGTGTATTCTATTTTCGATGAACTCATAATTTTGTTTGTAGTTGTGTTTTACAAATCATATTGCCTGCTGGTTATGCCTGATTAGATCTCTTTTTTAAATGAGGTAAACAATTGTATTTATATTATAACAAAGATTTTTTAACATAACCTATACTTAGTAATCTATGACCTATACTGTTAAGTGAATCTTAGGTTAAGAACAGGTTTCTCCTTAAAAACTATCATTAAAGGTATAATAAATAACAAAAAGTGACTCCTATTACACAAGTCCTCTATGTTTAGACATCGCACGACTTTTAACGGACAACTGCGTTTGATGTTAAAAAGTGTGTCAAAATAAATTTTTGTGCTGTCAAGTACTAAAATATCTACAGAAGATTTTGATATAGGTTTCTTCTTGTAAATTGTAAGATGATGTTCGTTGCAATAGATGTCGCGAGTTAGTTTAAATTTATTTAATTTAGCTTCTTTTGAAGAAGTTATCTTCTTCCCAGTGTAATAGCACCCATAAACTTTTATCTATGATAGCCCCGAATATTGTCGTACTAATATTCAGTGGTAATAGCAAGATCAACTGTTTTAGGTGCATTCACATACTTTTCAAATTGTATTGCTATTTTCTTTATTAAAGTTTTATATCACGTCTTCGAGTTTTATGACACGGGACGCGCGACGCTCTTTAGAAATTTAAAAAATGATATTTAATGCATTATCACTTAGAGGCGAATGAGCTCTGTTTTTTGCAAATTTTCAAATATTTCTACGTATTAACCTTAACTTTTCACTTCTCTAAATGAAGGGTGACTACTAAGTATAAAAAATATTCAGTATGCTACAGGGGAAATTATATATATTTTTAATTATTAAAACATGTATGTTATAGTTTTTTTGAATAAGAATAAAGGAATATTAAAAAAAAAATTTAAATAAGTTACTTAAAGGGATGATGATTTTTAAAATAAAATAATCAATAATACTAAAAAAAATAATGCGTGTCGTATAAAAGTAAACTGTCGAGTGCAAGTAGCAATTGCCCTCAGCTCAGTGTCGAAAACTAGAGGGAGTCTCGACTGGCGCCATCAGTTAACAAACTATCAGTTTTTCCGGATGTTTCAGGGAGGATTGAGGGAGCTAAATAAATCCCAGAAATTCCAAAAAAAAGTTCTATAATTGGATGGTTAGTTCTTCTTCTTCTTCTTCTTTGTTCCAGCCGTCATTCGTCCATCTTTGGACAAAGACCAATATTTTCCAGTTCTTTCGATCTTGCGTTTCTCTTCTTCATCCCAGTTCTTTTAATATATTCGACCCATCTGAGTTAAGGCCTGCCTCTTCCACTTTTCGCTGTCCATGGTTTCCATGTTTGCATTTTATATTCCACCTGTTGTTAATCTGTCACATTTGCGTGTATACGAAATCTCCATTTAAGAGAGGCTACGTGCGTCACTTCTTTTACTTTTGTTTTTCAGCGTATCCATTCATTCCTCTTACTGCCGCTCAGTTTAACATTAAACATAACAGGATCCATGTTTTTTGTGATTTTTAAGTTTGTCGGCATTGGTTTTAGTGAGCGTCTAGGTTTGAGTGCCGTAAGTTAAAATTGGTAAAAGGAGCACAATGGTCATATACCTGACTTTTTAAAAGGAGTGTATTTTCGATTTTTGAGTGTCACAGTTATTTTTCCAAATCCTGCCCGTCCCAGCCTCACTTTTTCTGTCAATTTGATGTCTTCTTAGGTGAGGATACGGTAATGACTAGGTAGATTCAATTAGCCCTAAGGTTGTGGGGGTTATAGGCTCCGACAGGACACCTCCTAAGGGTTTAAAAGCTTAACAAAGTAAACTGACTTGAGCAGAAACCAGCATGATGGCCTGACCAAAAACTAGTCCAGTAACCTCTAAGAGAGACTCCCCGGCCTGACTGGAATCAGGCAAAACACTACAAATCAACAAGAGAGGGGATATTTATGCGGTTTGGGAAAAAATCCCAGCACGAACTAGGATTTATACTATCAATATCAATCGCTAAATGTCACTACAATATGCCAAATCAATATGACTAGGGGAAAGACATACATACAGCAATGACGGAAAATTTCAACCTAATCTTTGTCAAAGGTTGTGATGCACCACATGATACATTCTGCCCAAAATAATTATTTAACCATATCAAAAGCACAAACCTAATAAAAATACGTAACTGACCATTTTAGGTCAAGTGACAGGTGTTTGATGGACAAGCAAAACATTATTTACCATTCGTATCTTGTATCCGGGCGTCTCGAGCAGATCATTTTCGTACATTTAGTGAGCTTTCTTAAGATTCTCTTCAAAGAATCTGTTCTGTTGTGAAAATGTCGCGTAGCCATACTTATCAGTTACTTGATAGCGATAGGAACTACTTTTATGATAAAAAACTAAAGATATGACAGTATTGATCCATACACGCTTATGGACGAAGATGATGATGCACAAGGTAAAACTAAATAGTCATTTCTCTAATAACTTCATGCTAAAACCCCGGTTCAAATATCTTTGGCGAAACCATTTTTTTACCATAAAACATACGTAATATTTATATATTAGTTAGTTAGGATTAGGTTAGGTTTTGCTGTAAAGAAAGCGCGCGATAGAGTGCCATCAAAATTTCGAATCTATGTTGAAACAAACATGTTTTTGTTTTAATAACAATTCTGATCTGACGAAACCACTAATTATTTTTTAACGGTTCGTCTATTAAAAGGGGATAAAACCTGTCCTTTGACATTTACGGAATGTCGCGCCATTCGCAGCGGTTGCCTTAAACTGATGACGTTATTGAAAATATAGTAATATAAACAAACTTCGTTGTGTTTTTAGTGTGTGAGGTCTGACAGCTCAGTACTGTATTAGGGTACTGGGATAGCATTGCAAAGGTCTTATGTTCGCCCGACGGGCGAAGTATTTTTTTTCTTTTTAGTTTTTTAACAAAACTTAGTATTTTGTTTGTGTGTTCCAAATATCGAACTGCATTTTAGTAAGCCCTGGTTAGGACCTTTTATTTGAATTGATTTAAAAAAGTGTATCTATATTAAAGCAATAACTTGTTTATAATCGTGGTTAAAATATTGGTTATCCTTGGTTAGGCCTTTCTTTAGGTTGGTGTAAAAAAGTGCATCTTTAAAACAATTAAAATATATTAGAGTTATAATTATTCTCTTTTCTATTCTGATTTTTAAATAGCGCGCTATTTATTCCCCACATCAACTATCATTTTAACGGTGCTTGGTGTGCGGCAGGACAGGGTTTAGCCGCTCCTATCAACTGCATTAAAATTCCAGGGAGGAAAAGTAATGATACTTGTATGACGTCCCATTTCCTTTGACAATGTATCACAAAAATTTCCATTTTATATACAGAATACGTTTAAATTTTCTAAAAGATTAATTTTTGTATAACATAATCTAAAACATATCATTCAACGCCATGTAGTTTTGAATCTCCAGTTTCCTATTACTTGAACATGGAGCAGTAGCGGGCTATTCAGGTGAAGTAGGTGAAGTGCGACTTCACCAGGAAAAATAAACAAGCAAACATCTAACTATATTATATATCTCTTAAAATTTTAGTTTTTACATTCATTTATTCACCTAATTGGTAAAAAATAAACTGTACATCTCGAATAAATATTTTACTTGACCGTTGGCGGCATGTCTTTTTAAAACTTTCAGTCGAACTTTATTAACAACAACCGTAACAGTGGCGCAAACCGCTTTGACTTTGTTGGAGGTGCTATGTTTAGTTTACGATTTTCCTACTATGTTGCCAGGACAACGCGTACGTGATGACGTCGAGCCCAGCGCCATACAACGATCTCGGTAAATTGCAGGCGCAGTACACTACACCTGTTTTGTGTTATATTTATTTACAGTGTTGTTACAACTTCAAATTTCGAAGTTAGTAAATGTGATTGTTCAAGACTGGAATAAATTGGAAGACGTCTTTGAATTTATTACAAACTGTGACAAATCTGATGAAAAAAATCAATCCGCCTTGCGAAAGGATTTTTATGTGAGATGAACGATTTTGAATTCACGTTTCTGGCATTAGTGTTTAATGACATTTTCTCAATCACGGACATACTATTTGACGTTCTTCAAAAAAAATCGCTTGACATTCATTTATGCATTTCCAACATAAAACGCTGTTGTGAGGCGCTCTGTAAAAAGAGAAATGAAGATTTTTTTTAATACCATGTTTGATAAAGCAAATTCTATTACAGAACTAAATCATTACAAACGTGAGCTTGCTAAGCTTCCACCTGAAGAAATTAGGACTAAGTATAGAACCCTTTTTTATGAAATATTGGACCATATTTTAATGGAAATGACACTAAGATTTGAAGACTGTGAAAAACTTACATTTTCATGTTTGGCAGGTTCTACTAAATTTTCCGAATATAGTTTAAATTTTCCGAGTGGCCCGTTTGAAAATTTGTTACAATTATATGGGGAGATATTTTCAAAAAGTTAACGACTTAAAAATGAGCTTGGTCTTATTTTTGCCAATGAGAGTAATTAGAATATACCGCTGCAAGAGCAAGTGAAAAAATTTAATAAAAATAAATATATTTTTACCGAAGCATATAAATTGTTTTCCCTTATTTTGACAATACCTTCGACAAGTGCTTCAGTGGAAGAAGTTTTTCTTGCTTCAAATGTGTAAAAACTTATTGAAGAAATATAATATCTCAAGAAAGACTTATTTCTCTTGGCAATATTTCAGTTCAAAAGGAATTTCTGGAGAAGATTAGGGCAACTCATCCATGAAGATGTTATAAATAAATTTGCTGCTATGAAGGATAGGAGAATTGATTTAGTATACAAAATTTAGGTAAGTCGTAAAAAAATATTCTACCCCCTCTACATATAAAAAAATTCAGGAAAAAAAATTATAGCGATATTTTCTTGCTTCATTTGCACTTCACTTATTTTTTCACCCGCGGGACCCATTTCAGAAGAATGTTCTGCCGTTGTATCTTCATGGTAGTCCCTCAGGAACCTTTAATATTCTGCGAATGTCAGAAAGTGCTTGGAAATTGCAATTGAATTGAAAATGGGATAATAATATAGTACCGTGGTACCATATGGGATAATAATATGGTACCGTAGTACCATATTACTCCAATGTCACGGAAGTTATATAGGTATGCCAAATTTTAGCCCTATTGGATGCCGGCAAGTGCTCGAAAAATTGATTACAAATTTGGAACCGGAAAGACAGTTGTATGAACCGAAAGACATACGACGAAAGCATGTTAAAAAAACTGTAAAAACGAAATAAAGCTTTACCATAGAGCAGCTAAGTAACAAATGTTAAACTAACGATATGATGTTTTTCCATGCTTAAGGACGCATTTTTATATTAGGATTAGGTGAAAATCCCAGAATTCCATCGGCAACATTGAATTTATAATTTTTTTTGAACTTCGACCTCTAATTAATGCACACTATTTACTCTGCAGAAAGTCCTCTTTGCACTTTCCTCTGTGAGAAATTTGCGGATTCCTTTTTAAGCCGCCCCTGCGCCATTTATATATTTTCAAGCCAATAAAGAGAAAAACATAAGGAAGAATCCTGTAATTCCTTATTTTTCCCACTTTTTAAAATAACTCTGGCTATTCCTGGCTTGTTCGATAGTCATAAAGCAAGGCAGACATTTTAATTACCTTTCTTTTTATTGTCTCAATTCTTGGCTATTTGATTTTGCTGGCGAATAATAGACAACAAACTATTTTGGACTAGAAAGGCGGAAGTCGTAAAATCGTCAAAATCAGATTAGATTGTTGGATGTATAGGATTCCGCGGTACCTAAATAAGAACTGATTCGTTTTAAATAACATTTTTGTTAGGTATCTTTAAACTTAACTAGTGCGTAAGGTGTGAATTAAACAGATTATTTCTTTCCTATCATTTTTGATCAGTCACTGACAAGTATTCGTACGTCGTATTTTTCAAGTGGAAAAATTGCCTGAAGTAACTGTTGGCAGTTTTTCCGAAAAAAAAAATCGGAAAAATATTCAAGTTTGACAAGGTAAATTGAAATAAGTATGGAGTAATTATATTAGGTTTATTGCCCTTACTGTTGTTTTAAATAAAAATATTGGTATATTAAATATTATTTATTGAACTCATATATGTCTTACCAAATATACCTTCCCACGGAAAAATTGGAATACTCATTTCTAAGAAAGTGTTTAACAAAATATATAAATTATTTAGATACAGTTTTGTTTATTTTAATTTAGATATTCTCTTAGATTTGCTTGAATATTTTGGTAGATATGTTTGAATTCTTTTAAATTGTGTTACATCCGACGCTTCTTTATAAGGAATATCTTCAACCAATGGTGGTAAATAACTAAGCAAATGATGATATTCTTCAATGCCTAAATATTCTTTACAAAAACTACACAATCCGTATGCAATTTATTTTTTTGCTGGCAGTGAAGTTTTTTTAAAACTAATTAAAAATCAATCTAATGTACATCGTTTGTTTGCCATTACTCATAGGCGGCCGGTGGCCCCTGGAAAATATTAATATTGTATATTACATATATATTATGGTAAAAAATTGATTTTCAAATAGTAACTATTTATATGAAATAATCACTAACTTGGCAAACTTATGAGAAAAATTAACATAATATGTCTACCGCGTTACACGTGGCTAATATTCTAGGTGAAACCCTATATTTTCCCCTTAGAATCGTACACAGTCATACGCAGGAACGTTTTGCTATCGTTTAGGACGGAACACTCTTATTGGCTGTGGCTGCAACTCCTCATCTCCTATTTGTTGGTCAATGGTATTTCCGTCAATTAAAGAACCCTCTTTAGGAAAATCATTATTGGAATCTTCAATACCTGTGACTCTTGACGTTCATTTCTGGTTGGTCTGCTTGGGGTTGTGTGCTGCCAGAAAGGTTGAAATCGTAAGAAAGTAAGAAGAAATACGATCAGAAAAAGAAGCACTGCATGACCCTTCTTTATGCTGTGAGAAAATTCCATAAGATGTTACACGGAAGACATTTTATTTTACAAACGGATCACAAGCCTTTAATCGCAATTCGATCGAAAAAGTGGATACCAATTTATACAGCCAAGAACATGCAATATAAAAATAATGAAACAATGGATAGAATCTATAGCTTAAGTATTTATAATCTGACCAATAAATATTGGGCTAATAAAAACAGCCCACCACTGGCTGATGTATTTACGTCAACAGCAGCTTATAGCAATACTATTATTAAACACAGCAATTTGTGATAAAATATGTCAATTTAGTAGTTGTCTTACCTAAATTTACTGATATCAATTCAGTCAACCAAATGTTTTTTTGTGATATTTTAAATGAATATAAATATTATTACAAAATATATACCGACGGCTCAAAAAATGGCGTAGGATGTGCCTTTACTGTACCTGGAGTTAAAATTACACGAAAATGCAAGTGTAATTCTATGTCCTCCGTGTTTACAGCTGAGACTGTAGCTACTCTAAAAGCATTAGAATACGTTTCCTCTGAGAACATCTTATGTAATATTACCATATTCTCTGATTCTCAGTTAGTCTTATTGTCTCTAAGAATTTGTGATACATGCTAGAATCCAATTATTGCATATATATTAAGTGTGGTCTCTATCTTATATAGTAATAAAATAAATGTTAAATTTGTCTGGTTAAAAGGTCATTCTGGACTAATAGGTAACGAATTGGTTGACAAAGCTGCGAAAGAAGCTAGTGTATCAGGAATACCCTTCCAAGACACTCCCTATTCTGATATATATTCATATATCAAAAATATTTCCTTAAACTCTTGGAAGCAATACTATAAACATTATTCAGCTGACTTTCCCAGTTTATATAATACAGTATATCCTGAGTTAAATAAAAGAACTTTAATATTTAGGGAATGTTTATCACGACACATTTTTGTGTCCTACTGTAGATTTTTGGTCGGGCATGGAAATTCCAACAGGCATCTTTTTAAAATGAAGTAAGCTAGCGGTCCATTGTGCTCATGTGATAATGTATCTATAGATGATTTAAACCATAGGATTTTAAATTGTAAGCATAACTGAGTAAGGTTGATTTATTTCCTATAAATAGCACAAGCAAAGTACTGTATTTAGTATCATATCGAATAATAATTTGGAAAAAATATATTTTAAATATTTAATGATGTCTACAATAAAGTTATAGGATTGCGTAGTATAAATTAAGTATGGGTAGTATAGTTTTAATTAGCTTTGATATCCTTTGATTTAACCTTATATGTTTTTTCTTACTTTCCCATCTGGGCCTACCGTGTAATGTCTAATTTTATTAATAAAATTCGTCCTGAATTATCCCCAGAGCGTGAAGTGTGTATGCCTATCTTACATCCTTTGATTCTTCAATAAATCTCATGGTCAGTATGATTAGGTATTATTTATAATATCACACATTAGACTTATACAATAATATGTTATAATTCGTAGCTAAATGAGACAATAAACTAAACAAAAAACAAAAAAAAATTATACAGTCAATCGCCTGCAAAGTGGGCTTTAACCTTACAACTAGTTAAAACTATACGATTGAGACCTTGAATATATCAAAACTACATATTATGGTTACCTATATGTTCAATGGACATTAGAATTGTAGAATTGATGAAAAAGAAGGCACTGTAACAGCTTTAATAAAACTTACTTCAGAGATATATGTCAAATTTTCGACTAAGTATTACAGATTTTTGCCCATGTCATTTAAAACAATTTACCAAACATTGCAAAAAGACATAGTTGTACAAAAGTATTAATTATTTTGAGTCTTGCTGGTTTTTAAACACAAAACATTTGAGTGAAGAAAAAATGGCAAATTATATCCTCAAAGATCCACACTCCGTTGTTAGAGGTTGCTTAATGTATTATAGTTGCATTGTAAACGCCAACTGTTGTGATTCACACTTGAAGTCACACATCGGAAACTATTCAGCTCAAATAGTAACTGTCTGATTGTATGACATAATACATTACAGTTATTTAGCGAACTAGTGCAGAAAGTGATACTTTTCCGCATGAGTTAGATACGTAATTTTTCCTATGAGCGTGGATAACTTACGTACCTGTGTATTAACAAATGCAGTTTAGTGAAGAGGGTGAAATGAAGTATGTTAAATTTTTATTTATCAGAATTGATTACTTCCGATTAGATTTGATTACACATCAGAAGTTTAAAATATGTCAACTGTGATTTTGAGAATTTCTAAGCTACATTTACCTTTAGCGACTTTCAAAAATCGTTATAAAACGCACGCATACATGTTACATTTATCCATAAATAAAAATTACAATATATTTTTAAATTATTGTTTTATTAAATTGTTATTTAATATTGAATGTATAGGGTGTCGGATTGCTTACATTTAGAGGAGATGTCAATTCCAAACACTGTTTATTATAAGATGTACTACTTGTTAATGGAAATGAAACTATGATTTATATATATCAAATTTTGTCTTATAATTAATAAAAAAATTTACTTATTTTAAACTCAAAATTACAAATGTACTAAAAAAGTAGGCAAAAAAATGATGTCAAATCTAATAAAAAAAATTTTAAATTAATAAGGAATGTAAATGAAAAAAAAAACATAATTTACGTCCGAAGAAGATTAAAAAAGGTACAAAGGCAAAAGACTTAGAAGAAGAAAAGAAAGTTACAATGCAAAAATAGATATTTATAATGCAATTTATGATTTATACACGTCAAAGACTAATATAATCCTTCAGAAACTCTTTAATATTATAGACTAAAAAATATCATCACTTAAAAAGTCCTCATCTTCTGAGTCGTCCTCAAATGGCGCAATGATCATTGGTCCTATTTCGACATCTAGAATTCTTTCTCGATTCCACCAATCCCATATTAATTTCTCCGTATGTTCCACAGATTTCTTCCAGTACTCCGGCGTAATATAATTTAATGGATCTTGCCAAACAATTTGCACTTCATCTGATGTAAGACCATCGTTTACGTGTTTTTCGTAATATGATTTTGCCCCAGCCCATATTAATTCTATTGCGTTAAACTGGCAATGGTATGGCGGCAGTCGTAAAACCTCATGTCCATTTTCCCGTAATATTTCATCTACGGCATATTGTTGTTTTTTTAATAGATTTTGCCATTAAAAGAAGTTCTAGTTTCAGCATATTGGGTAAGGGTTTTGTTTTTGTTTGATAAGATGCATTGTCCAGAATGATTAAAAATGGAGCATCTAAATTTGGAATCTTTTAACCACTTTTCAAACAGTTCATAGTTCCTATTATCATGGTAGTCTATACTTTTGGATGTTGAAGAAAACAGTAAACTTGCACCTGGGAGAAATCCTGTTGAAGAACCTGCATGCAAAATGATGAACCGTTTTCCCGTCCCACATCCCTTTTTTCTCTTGACACTTTTTACAGACTCGTCCTGCCAAGATTTCAAACTACTTCCATTAGAATATATCCAAGTCTCGTCTAAAAATACCACTTTTCTAAATTTTGAATTAACATTTTCCGTGTATTTCTTTAAAAACTGGATACGCTGACTTGCTATATGTGGCAACTCGCATAAAAATCTTCGATTGCAGTCCTTTTTATATCGAAAACCCAACATTTTTATTAACTTTGACAATGATTTTAGTCAAATTTCCAATATGCCTCGATTTTTTAAAGCTTCTTTTAAAACTTGAAGGGTTATATCAGTTTCTGATGTGTATAAATCGTAAATTGCATTAGGAACATCCATTTTTGCATTGTCACTTAAGTCTTCTGTCTTTGGCTTTTTTTGTGTATATTTCTTAATCTTCTTCGGTAGAAAATTATGCTTTTCTTCATGCACAATTTTCTGCACAGTCCTTATACCGATGCCCAGCTCTTTTGCTACTATTCTATTACTCATTTTGTCACTGACTTGTCAATCTGACTTTGAAGTGACATCGCTCAAAGATTTTTGCAATTGCTGGTATTTATATGTTTATCCTCTTTTTTCATATGAAAATATCATAGGTCTATCTAATTTATCTTTCGGATTTTATACGGAGGATATGATTACACGTAATAAAAGAAAAACAAACTTAAAAAGTCTGTCGTTGATAAATCGTATGAGCCGCACGATAACACTGTTTTTGACTATAAGAGTGTTTTTTAATAATATTTGAAAAAAAAAATATCTAATTCTTTTGATATAGCTGAAAAAACAATTGTCTTTTTCAAGCACTTCTTTGGGTCGTACAGTGTAAATTTCTGAAAGTGTTTTTTAAATATGATTTTTTTATTAGCATTTTGAATTTAAATTAGAGAAATTACAGAGTGCATAAAGGTAAAAATTGTTTAAAAAATTTCTTTCAAGATGGTACATATAAATACCGCTAATTTTTTACGGCTCGTTAATATTGGCAAAACATAAAAAAATAATACAGCATATAAAGGTACAAAATGTAATATAATTTTTACAGATCAGAGTCTGGATTGTGAATCATAATAATTGGTAATTAGCTAGATTAATTTTAGTTTTTTAATAACTGATTAATATGAAGTGTTTTGCACACACAAGGGCCTAATGTAATTTAGTAGTATGTATATCCTCTCAAAGGGAAAGTTCATTTAATCCTTTTTCATATCTAAAATTCAAAATTTTTGAAACTTAAAAATAAAAGTAACATTGTGTCTTATCCCTCTACTTCTACAATTTGCAATACGACAAAAAGTAGGCATTTTAAGGTAAATAAATAAAAATAAATAACAAAAGTTCCATTTACTTCTGTGCAAAAATTCGATTTGTTTGTCACGCGGCCGTCAAAAACAGCTGATCGATTTTCAACACATATTTTAGTGTGGAAAATTTGTTTTCCAGCACTAGTGCGGAAAATTTTATTAACAACCCAGGGTAAAATAACAACCAGGTTAAATTTGTTGTAATTAACAGCCCGTTAAATATAAATCTCGACCCACAGCAATATGGTTAAGTTGTAGCTCGCGAACGGAAGATGCACTAATTGACATTCAAATTAAAGATAACATTATTTTTTGAACATTTATATTCTTTCTCCGTGGACGCGGTTAGCATACATATTATAATTTTCCATTAATTTATTAATTACCTTGTAAAACTTACCTATATAATTACTACCTATGTATTCAGGTGATGCTATTTTGTTTATTGACAAAAATGACGACGTCAAACATTTTCTATGTATGAGAATTCAATTTAAGTCCCAGAGGAGATTATTAAGGGCGCAAAAATTTTACCTGAAAAATCGGAAAGATAACAAAGAATATGAAATATTTAGCCAATGATTCCTACAAAAGAAAATAAGCAACTATGAAAAGGAGGAGGTAATTTTAGTTTATTTATCTGAGCTTTCGAAACCCAGCACGTCGACAGAAACCGACATTCAATCAATTGAATCTGAAGAAATTAGAATAACGCCAATTTAGGTTAATAGGGATAATATGATACCAAGCAGAAGCAACTAGTTGGAACCAGCCATCAATGTGGTCAATGCAACAAATCGCACTTTTGTTACAAATGGGTCTGGTACGATTTAATACATCTCGATTTTTTACCTTTTTTTAGTTTTGTTAGAAAGCTTACCTTAAATTTACTATATTTAAGAAAAAAAAAGGGAGGAAAAAGCGTTTTTTCTATCAAAAAAAAATCAAAACTTTCCATAAATAGCCAATAAATTTCACTACTTTTCCAATGCCAAACTGTCAATTATGAAGTTTTTGACAAAATAGAGATTCTAAATTATATGCACTGTTACCAAACTTACTTGGTTTTCTGCAAATATACAACAAATAGTATTTCTAAATTTAAACAAAACGGTTTAACGATAGTTTTATTAAAAAACCTGGTGCTAACCTAACCCGGTATGAAGCACAGGACCCTAAATTGCTATCGTCAATCACGCTACTTTAGTGTGCGCGCGTATTTCAAATATGATTTTAACATGTGATTTTATGGCTTTAATGATGGTTTTATTGACGAACCTGGGCTAACCTAACGCTAACGGATCACATCCACCTAACAGTATGAGTTTTGTTAAAAAAAACCTTGTTTTAATGTATACCACGATTTTTGTTGGTATGCTACCGCGAGCTTTCTTTACGGCGACTCTAACCAATCCTAACCTAAACTAATCCGCATTTTTATTAATTATAAGTCAAAAAATACTAAAATTACTAACAATAATAAAACCAAATAAATGCCCAATTTCCCTTCCGACACAATATGTGTACAACTGGTTGCCTACTACTAATATGAAACTGACCCTAAATATTTTTGCATTAATGATGGTGCTCCGCGCTATCGCGGTCGACTTTATAAAGTCACTGTATCTGGTGCTAACCCGGTACCAATCCACCCAATTCATTTCCACTCTGACTTGCACCAACCCATCTATATATTAAAAATATATTACTGGCACATCAAAGAATATAACAAAATTTACTTTGGCAACAGCGCTTACCGGCTGACTAAATGACATGCAGTTAAAAGGTAGCAGAGGTTAGATATAAAACAAACTTCATTTGTTAGATATTATGTTAGAGAATTATTCATATTCGTAATTTCAAAAAAAAAAAAACAAATTTAATTTAATAAATATATACTAGAAATAAACAAATCTTTCAAAATACACATATATTAACTTACAACAATACTCACATGCATAAAATGTAATGGAATTTCAAATAAAATGTGTTAAAAGTATCGTAGTCCGACTTGACAAATCAATTCTAATTTGTACTATTTTCTGAAAAATTGTAATGCATCCACGCTTTTTTTTGCTTAAATGTAGCAAATTTGAGGTAAGCTTCCTAATAAAACTCAAAAAAGGTCAAAAATCGAGATGTATTAAATCATACCAGTACCCAAATTCTTATATAAATAAGCAATAAGCAAAAAAACTTTAAATACAAAATTTGATGACTGTTGGACGTTGGTTATTTCCACACGCTTGTAGAAAAATAAATGTTCCTAACGCGTGTGGAAAATGTGTTTTCCGCACTCAACGGCAGTCTCGTGAGGAAAAATTAATTTTCCACACTTTTTACGAAAAATACTATTATGTCTTTGAAATTTGAAACATTCAATTTTACCATCTTAGTTTTTGTTACCATAAATATAGAGGTCAGGTTCAGGTTTTAGTGGGGTTATTTGGACATTTGCTAAACAGTTTATGTTACACCTTTTGGTAGCAGAGGCAACATGATTCCTTATGGTCAAGATGTTTTTTTTGTATTCGTAGAGATGCTTTGTTTCTCAATTAAGTTGACATATTTCTTCTTAAATGTATATGCTCCTCAAACATGCCCTATTAAAAAGCAGATTTTCCATTCCCCAAATAATAATCAAAAATAATACCTAATAATAGTGAATATACCAAAAATATTTCGATGTGGAGGTAAAAAAAATTCGATGCGGGCATCTTAACCCTCTATTGCATAGCGTTCCCAAATGGGAACATAACAAATAAACTACGAAAAGTGTCTCCATCTTAAATTTTCGTGTGAAACCAATAAAACATATTTATATTTAAGACAAAAGTGCTCTACTTTTTATAATGTGTTTGTCGCTAGATGTCTCTCGCAGTATTTTATGCTCATTTAATAGCTTAATTGATCAGTACGCCGTCGGTTATCTTTTCGGGAGTACTTTTAGTGTTTGTAATAGTGTTTTATACTTGTTGCAGGTAGGTGACTATTTTTTAAAACTTAGCTTTTATCGTTAGGAGTAGATTAGTGGCAATTTTGATGATTTTTATTTATTTTTGTTGGGTCCACGTGTCGTAACCTATATGTTCCCCTTCGGGAACATTGTGCTTACAAAGTTCATGACGAAAAATTGTGAAGTGTTGTGTTTTTTATAGGAACACGAGTCAACATTGTATTGCAGAGCTGCAATGGATTTTTCGGAGATAAGGCCACTTACGTTTTATAGAAGAAAAAGCCTTGATGTACGCGATATTCCTTTAGATAGTGAAGATTCCGAACTATCAGATGATGAGGATGGAGGTGAATTATTATACTGTTATTTGAGTAAATATACATGAAATTTTTTTGTTTACAGTGGAAATACAAGTTCGCCAAAATGATATTGAAGTGCTGGACCTGCAGAACAATGACGATTCGGAAGATGATATTCCTCTCTCTGAATTATTCAATCTTCCTGCAAATAAAAAGATTTATTTTTCGAAAAATAAGAAAAATATAACTTGGACTGAGTCAACTACTGTACGAGATCCCCAAGAAAATACATTTTTGGGGGAATGTGATCTACCAGAAGACATTTTACAGTTGGATGGTGCATGCAATTTATTCAAATTTTTCATCACAGATGATTTTATCTCTGAAATTGTACATGAGACATGTTTGTATAGTGTACAGAAGAGACCAAATAAGCCTTTAGTAACACACTGCAAAGAAATAGAGCAATCCTTAGGAATAATGATATGGATGTCTTTGATAAGACAACATTCTACTCGCAGGTACTGGGCTACTAACACTCGCACTTCTCAAATCGCAGATATAATGCCCCTAAATAGGTTTGAAGAACTAAAACGTTTCCTCCATTTCTCTGACAACAGTGTGTCTACCAAAAATACAGATAAAATTTTGCCGGTTCTAAATCAGATAAAGACTGCGCGCCAAAAAATACCGTTTGAGGAGAACCTCTCTTGTGATGAGCAAATTATTCCCTTTAAAGGAAGAACTTCTCTAAAAACCTATAATCCAAAAAAGCCCCATAAATGGGGCTATAAAATGTATTTTGTCTGGCGTAAGTGGTTTCAGTTCAAATTTCGAACTTTACAGCAGTAAAGCTGAAATAAATATAATGCCCGAGGAACCGGATCTTGGAGCAGCAAGTAACATCATAGTTCGTTTATGTAGACCTATTCCCAAAATGTGAATCATAAAGTATACTATGACAATTATTTCTCAGGGCTGTATCTGCTGTCTTATTTAGAAAAATTAGGAATAAAAAGTGTTGCGACAGTAAGGTCAAATCGCCTAAAAGGGTTGAAAACTATACCTGAAAAAGAAATGAAAAAGAAAGGGCGAGGCACATATACCGAAAAAACTGCTTATGTGGATGGTGTGAATATTCACGCTGTACAGTGGTACGATAATCGTATAGTTTCCCTAATATCTACGTTTTCCGAGTGAGAACCAGTGACCAAAGTACAACGATTTTCAAATCAGAAAATTGTAGAAAAGATATCGAGCGACCAGATATAGTATCGGTCTATAACATGCATATGGGAGGAGTGGATTTGCAGGATTCTCTGTTGGGGCTGTATCCCATCAAATTGAAGAGTAAAAAATGGTATATGCGCATATTTTGTCATATTATCGATGTTGTTACTGTCAATGCTTGGCTTCTTTCACGACGGATCAATAAACAGCTAAAAAGAAATGAAAATGTGTCTCTATTGGAATTCAAAACAGCATTGGCCCAAAATTTATGCTTGGCAGGGAAAACGACAGATAGAAGAAAAGGGCGTCCCAGTTCTAGTACCCCTTCTAATTCACCCATACATTTTACCCCAAAAAGAATACAATGTGACAATATTGGTCATTGGCCGTCCCATACCGATAATAGAGAAAGGTGTAAGAAGCTTGGTTGTAAAGGAAAATCGCGCATAATGTGCGATAAATGCAAAGTGCACTTGTGTCTCAATAAAACGAACAATTGTTTTAAAGAATTCCACTGCTGAAATGTTTTTCAAGCATCTTGTTTTTTCATGTTTAGTACTTCTTGTGCATATTGTTCCCATTTGGGAACATTTTTTAAAAAAATTTATAAAAAATAAAATTTGCAAAAAACTAAACTGTACCTTCTTTCTTTCTAGTCCCCTTTAACGTCAAAAATAAATAAATAAAAAAAAATCGAAAATTTTAAATAAGTCATGCAATAGAGGGTTAAATTATTTTTATTACGCGAATCATTCAAAATCCTTGCAAAATGTCATGACAAACCGTCGCACCTTAATAAAATGTTCAGATTTTTTTTGCAAAAGTTATTTATGGCTGATAAATTTAAATAATCGGATTTAAATGATATGTCGATGTCATTTTGGTCACGCCCTATATGGGGAATTTATGCACATTTGTTGAATCATTAGATATGTTTTATAATTATTACGAATTTAATTTATGCTCTAATAATCGAAAGGACAAATGGAAAAACTTTCCTACTTTGGTTCTCAGTTCGAGCTCTTAACCTCTAGTCCAGAACACTAAAATATTACCATTTAAAAAATAAATTTGTAAGGAAAATCCGTGGTTGCAATATGTGATACATAGTTTTTACCGGTAAATTTTCCAACAAATTGATTTTTTTTTTAATTAATATAATAACTGGACAAAGATTTGAAAAATGTGCCTAGTACCGAATATTGGCTTCTCTATAACAACTTTGAGAACTTTTGGTCTTGTAACATAGGTACACGGAATTAAGTTTCTTATTCTTTCCATTGGTCCGCCGTCCCATTCTTTTGATGTTGTATCTGCCAATTCTGCTAGGCTCGTCAGAGACCGTTCGCGAGAACGCACCTTTCTTAATTTATTCCATAAATGTTTTACTGCATTCATATCGGGGCTTCTCGCAGGCGATACCCGCAGTTTCGCACTATCGCTAAGGTGGTAACTGGACATTATCCTACGTCAGAATATGCAAAACGATATTCAGGTATAACAATAATTTTAGACTTTTGCAGGTCTCCTAGCCTTTAAATTCACTTCTGCTAGGCGTACAGAAACTGTCTATGTCATTAACCATAGCATCTTAAACTTGGCGAAGATCTTTTTGAACTTTTACAGGTGTATTTGACAGTGGCGGCTCGTGGATTTTAGAACGGGTGAAGCGCAACGTAGCTAGGTGCATCGCGCCACAGATAAAAATAGCACCGCAGGCGAAAATTGGCTACTTTTTTTAACCTTTTTATGAGGTTAATTATCCATAGCTTTGGAGCGTTTTTTAATACTTAAAATATATTTTTTTGTTCTTAAAAAACAGTTATGTATCTATATCTTTAAGCTAATTTCGATTCGATTCGATCGATGCAAAACTGCTTCCGCCTCCGATGATCCGAATGCACTAATTTACATTAATTCTATGACAAGCGAACAAGCGCCTGCAGCAGCAGTTTTATTCCGCCTCCATCTCTATTTGGCTTACGAATACAGGTGGCTAGTGAGTGAGCGATTCGGTTCACGTGATCCGATCTTTGATTTTAATGAATGACTCGAGTCACTCATCTTAAAATCACTCGAGTCTCGAATCTCAAAGGACTGCTAAGTTCACTTACTACGTACACTCTCTGACTCTGACGCGGAACAATCTTTTAACCGTTCTTTGTTCCATGTTATGTGTGTTGTTCCATTTAATTGTCAATATTTTTACATAACTGATAGACGGAAGGGGTTTTTCATCCGCTTATTTTTTATTCCTAATACTACAAGAAACATAATTTGTTTATTTCGATGCTAATCAATAAATTGATTATGAATGAGTGTAATTCATACTTGCACCCCAGACTTTCAGATAATAATAGAATAAAGTTAGTACATCAAAAATAAAATATAATGACGATTAGAACATTACAAAATATATTTATTTAAGTATAATTTACAAAAGCAAACAAAACCTATAACTTAAAGAGTTATACGAGTAAAGTATTCCCACACTACACTCGTTTGTTTTTCTAATCTTGACATTGCTAATTAACTTTTAATTTTCAAAATATTTTCCAAGAGCACACTTTTAATAATAATTGCGAATAATACCAATGATTAAAATATCATATCAACTAAACACATCTACGCAGCATTCAGAATCCGGGGAATTACTAGCCTTAATAACCTAATAACCATTAACCAAACATGCATAAAATTCCAGAAATGTTCATGAAAATGCGTCATCTGCTAGTTAGGAGCAAAAATAACTTATCCATCCGCATGCAAACCAAGTTGAAATCTGTAAATGCGAGTGATTCACTGAGCATCCAGCGAATCGTCAGCAGTCCGCCGCACTGTGGTCAATTTCGTCAAATTAACCGGAAAAAATTTTTGGTGAAAATTACTTAACTCTGATTGATAACTATATTTGATTTTATATGTTAGGTATCCTAAAATTGTATTAATAATATAAATAATAAGAACAGAGATCGTATACAGGGTGTATAATTAAAAACTTGGTGTAGTATTTCTAATATTTCTTTATTTTAATTAGGTTTTGGTCGCGATTATATGCATGATATGTTAGGTATTTAAAAATAATCGTATTATAAGACTAATACTATGTATCTTACAGATTTTGCTGATTGTTGTGACATGTTTAAAATTATAAAAAAATATTTGAGGGCAATAGTGTTTAAATATTATTAAACGGAAGAAGACATTAAATATCATTGCTTGATTACCTACCTAATTACAACTTAAATCCTGAACAATAAGCTGATCTTATATACTACATCTTATACTACTATACTATAATAAGGGTACAAGCTAAAAAAAGGGGAATGTCAAAAACGTTAATTTTCAAAAAATCAATTTAAAGTTTGAAATCTTTATACTTGAATACTTTATTACTTTAAATTAATTATCTTGATGTATTTCATTAATTTGTTATACGTATTTGAAATTGGAATACAGGGATTATAATTGAAACTTTATTTAATTTTTTTTACACAAAAAAAATTAAGACACTACAGATTGTAACGCACAAGAAAGGGGAGTGTCATGCATTTTAACTGAGGTTTTTTTTTTCGGTTCTGATGGCTTCACACATATACTTTTAAAAAAGAGAATAATAATTTTAAAAAATAAGGTTTAATAAGTTTAAAATGTCTCTTGTACATCCGGTTCTTTTAGCAGACTAAGCAATTCGCGGGATAACACACTAGCATTTTTAGATGGAAGCTTCCGAATACTTGATATTAAGGGATCCGAAGATATCAAGAACATGTGAAACAGATCTTCATTTGTCTTTACTCTAGATATTTTTCGAGTGTTGTGTTCACGATAATGCCTATATTCCTTGTGCCTCGCCTCTTGGACATCCTCAGATAGTTGTCCAATTGGCAAAGACAAAGACTTTATGATATCAGCACCGTGGATATATTTTATGCACGGAAGCTGGCATAAAAAACCAAGGATACAGTTGGACAAAATACCTTGCTGTTTCTAGAGCATACGTTCTAAACGAATCAACATCTATATCAAAACCAGAGGATAATGCCTGAAGTAAAATTGAAAATTTATAAATTAGTTCTTCATCAATATCTGTTATTTCGCTAGATTTTTTGTAATTGTCAAAAAATCTACGAGCGGTGTTATTTAGTGCTTCCATAACCTTGTTTTACAACATCAACCAGAAGACCCAATTCAGATTTAAACTTACTAATTATACTTTTTTTTCTTAATTCAAAAGCAGCTTTTTCATTTTGTGAACCCCGCATGCCATTTCTTAATGTCCAATCTATATGACACATGAAGAATACATTCAAAAAACCGTATGTGAGCATGTAACGTTGAAAGTCCCAATTCATATGCATTATTATTTATTGGGCGTTTTAGAATTTCATCAATGTTGTTCATATCTTTTGGACGTGCAGCACAAACATAACAATTTTGAGAAGACGAATTTTTCATTAAATTGTTGCAAATTTTTCCATCAACCATGGTTTTGAACAGAGAATATTTAACAAAAATTTCTTGGCCTGAAGATAGCAGCACCTTTGTTGGTGTTAAGGTTGCTATTTCACTTTCTACTCTACTTACTTCTAATTGCACCATTTCGGTTGTCTCTTTTGTAAATGCAAAACGAAGGGGTCTGCAAAATCTGATGAACTTCTTGGAAAATAATTTTTTGAAGTGAATTTTTACTAAAATGAAGTCGTAAGGCACTAATGACGTTAACAAGATATTAGAATCGTTAATGTCGATGTTTTGGGTAAATTTTTGTTTGTAAACCACCGCTCCCGTCTAAGCCCCATTTACAATCAAGCTGAATAAAGTTTGTATCATTTGCAGGCATTTGGTTTAGTATAATACTTCATCTTGAACTTTAAGTAAACGCTGACTAGTATGATCTATAATTTTACTACAGCACTTCCGAAATGCTTATATTTAATGGATAACATTGAGATTTAGATTTTAAAACTAAATAATATGGTGGATAAAGATTTGCACTTCGTTCTTGTGCGCCTTTTTGCATGGTGCTTTGTCAATTATCCACGATTAATGTAATGCCTCATCCGGCGAATAGGCTTTAGGAATTGCTTCTTTACCAACCGATTGATCAAAAAGAGATTTGGCTTTTTTCAATTTATCCGAGCTATTAGTGGTCACTACTTTATTTATAAGGCTATACTTCTTTTTCCGTCTGATCTAAAACTAATTTCTGCAGCCAGCGCAAGTTCTTGAGCAGTGTTCGATTAACCAAATTTGCAACCTTTTTTTTTTGACTCTTAAAACTACATTCAGGAAAAGATTTTATTGGACGGCCAACAGGTTTGTACTGATAATCGCTTAAATGATTAAACAGGTTTGTTTGTAACCAACAAGAGTACTTTTTTGCAAATTTGTTATAATTTTGATAGCACGCATTATATCTTGACAGTAAATTGCTGCAAAACTGCTTTATATGGCTCAGCATTTCTGTTTTTGTTTCTTCTATTACGCTATCGTCTCCTACTACTAAACGTTGAAATATTTTCAAGATTAGCTTGTTTGCTTTTAAGAACTCAACAACCTCCGTTTAAATAATGGGCCTGGACTTAACAGACGGGCTAACGGTAAATTTGTAGGTTTGGTAAAATTATCTAATGCCTTCCAACTTAACTTTATTTAAAACGCCTCATAAGACTTTTTTCTCTTAGTTCATTAAAGAAAATGTATGTTTTAATAGTTTTAAAAAAATCTAACCATCTCAAAATTATTTACTCATATTTAATACAGAAGAACATTAATGTCAAAAGACTTACCAAGAATAGTTGCTCTTTCCATTTTAGACAGTATTAATGACAAATAACTCTTTGCACGGAATTTACAAATTTAAATTATCAAAATCATGTAATTCATTTATCAACTATACTACATTTTCGATAAAAATAACAGTAAATTCGCGACGACCTTTGACATGTTTGTTTATCAAAATGTTCTTAGCAACTATTCCAAAGCCTACTTATGCAGTTTTTGACGCCGCTTAGCCCCATCAGTTTTTTAAATATCTTCCTGTTAATTTGACGAAATTGACCACAGTGCGCCGTCGCTCGCGGCAAGCAAGAAATCACAGGTATGTGACGGAACTCCGCTCCGATAAATGACTCGATGACTCGAGTCAGTGACACGATTCATTTAATGCTGATGACTCGACTGACTTGACTCAATGAAAAGACTCGCTTTTGCCATCTCTACTTACGGATATTCACCATCGCGTTGCCATAGCAATTGCCAAATGTGATGCGGAATTTGTTACTGCTGATTGTGATTCCTCAACGGGTCGCTCTTATGAAAAGGCGTTCAGCGCGCTACGTTTTTAAGTCATTATTAGTTTTTGAGTATATAACCCATTAGTTTTCATAGAAAATAATAGTATTATTAAGTAAATAATGTGAATTTATATAAAACACTACATTTTTTAAAAAAAATGTAGATTATAAAATGCTTAATATTTAAAAAATATTTTTATTTTTAAGTAAATTGATTGGAAAATGTAGGTGAAGCGGCGCGGAAAATCGGCAAAAAAGACTTGCAGATTCGTAATCAGTAACGAAAACTGAACTTAAAACCTTTAAGTATTTTTTAATAGAACTGGACTTGTATTATGTATTAAAAATCTTAGCTAGCGGATGGACTATGTCCGATCATAATCGACTTTGAAAAAACAATTGCCGCCGCCATGGCAATTAATTTGTTATAGTCAGCAATAATTATCAGTTATGTATTTCACTAACTTCATGATTGTTATTTTTTATACGAAAAAAAGAAAAGATAAAATGCCCCAAATTTCACTCGAATAAACGGCAAGATTAGTTGCTTTAGTAAATAATGGGCGTATAAACGCTACACCGCTCCTGCTGTGGAGGTTCCTGAAGCGACAGCGCGTAGAGCGATACTGAAATATGAACAAACAGGAATCAATGCTCGGAAAATATGGTTCTGGTCACCCTCGAAAAACCTCCCCTAGAGATGATCGCTTTTTGAGACTGCGGATTTTACGGAACCGATCAAATACGGATGTGCAGGTTCAAGAAGATCTTCTCCAAATTTGAGATGTTATAGTGAGTAAAGTAGTGGTAATGAGTCAAAAACGGGAAAAGCAATGTTTAAGTTTTTCCATTAACATTCATGTAGCTTGGCAAAGTTTCAGCAAAAAAGCTGTAATTTGGTCAATTTTAGAGATAAGTAGATGAATAAAAAAATAAAATGCTCACAAAAAAAGGGTCTTTCATACAGAGTGTAAAAAGTTTCTATACGAATCCTCAAGTAATACACAGGGCAAGTCAAAAATAGCAAAAAAACATGGTTTGCGATTTTTCATTATTAACCACGAATCTTTAAGAACATTTTTATTTCTTTCATTTCTGATGGAAGACAAAGGTATTATACAGCTTACCTAGATTTAATATTGGACATTATACCCTCTCCTTTAAATATAGTCAGAATATTCGGCAAATCGTGGTATAAAAATAAGAAAAGTTTATGTGAACATAATAAATTCTTAATTGTGTTATTACGCTAGGTAGTTAAAACAATTATACAGGATCGGTTCAATTTTAGGTAACAAATGGAAAACTTTTTTATTATAACAAAAAAGTTTTGCTTATTTTAAAAATAAGATTGATTATTAAAAACATGTTATAAGAAATACCAAACAAATACAAAAAATTGCCAAACAAAAAAAAATTAATTCAAACTTTTGAGGCAGCCAAATCATTGTTTTGTTTAAATAAATAATTAAATTAAGGGTTTGATGAGTTTTAGTTAACAAGGGGTAAGCTAATATCGATTACAACGAAAAAGTTATTCTACATACAAATTTGGCGTATTAAAAAAATAGGTTTATGTAATATACGAGGTGCAAAAAAAAATCCGTAAGTTAAAACCAAAAAATTTGAATTCAAAATTTTTGAGACAATCGAGAGCGTAAACGTAGTCAAAAGTCGCTTAGAGCTTTTTGGGCATTTATTATTTAATTACATATTCACCATTAATTCTTTCATATATTTCGAATATTGCCAAAGAACTTTAAAGAGCTTTGAACTTGTATTATTTGCAGGCTCTTTAATTTAGTTGTTCCCTTTTTTTTGCAATTTTTTTTCTAACCAGTTTTTGAAATAAGCAAAATAAGATTCTCAAGTTAGTATTTGATTTTTAAGGTAAAGTCCATATTATTGTTAGTGCCCAGTATATTAATAAAAAATAAATATTTTTTCTATTTCTTGATAGATCGTTCAAGTATGATTAAAAAGAAAATCAAAAAATAATCCTGGATTCTCGGAATCATTGAAATTTTTGAAAAATGTAAGATTCTTATTTATCACCCTGTATGTATCTCACCGTTGCATATTACTCGTTTTATTTTCGAAGAATATTTCAAAATAACACCAAATATTTCATTTGGTTCTCGAGATATGCAGTTCAAAAATTTAGTCACAAATTCTCACGTTCATATGTTGGAGGATTTTATTATTAGGATTATTTATTTTATTGTTGGCTAAAAAAAAGGCCTCACCTTCATGTCCGTAATATTATGCCTTTCCATGTACGGGAGGGTGGGGAGGGGGTCGGTCTCCCCCTAAATACTCCCATGTTTGCAATTAAATGCACTAAACAAATACCAATAACAATACATTATATTATTAGACAGAATAATTTCAGCCTTAAAACGTCCCTGTGCTGTTCGATCAAAACAGTACCGAGCAAGTACAAACAAACAAATAACTAAGAAATAAGCCAAATTGCATAGTCCGAGATACCTTTGTGTTATTTTCCCACTTTCAGGACAAAACGCTTAATTGTGTCTGGTTTGAGCTAGGTCAGTGCCGTTATTTTAGCCCGAAATTACGGAATTAATTAGGATTCTCCAGAAATAGCTGAGACTTCAGACGATTCGGTCCTTTAGTTTGTTAAGAAAAGCGCTTTTCTATTTCGCAGACGTGTGAAACAGGAATGCGATTAGTCTAGGAAAAATTGGGGAAGATCATGTGTAATAAGTGAAGTAAACATGTGTCTCTGGCTTATAATACACCGTTTCAAAGAAAGCGTGTTATTCTGGCACGATATTTTGTCGTTCCAGTCAGTGGCGTAACTTGAAATTTTCGACTGATTCTGTATAAAAGATACATATAATATAGAGACAGGGTGTTTCACTTAAAACTCCAAACATCGTTTTCCAGGGAATTAATGGCGATATCAAATTTTAGCATGAGCCTTTATTCGATAGGGTAAAATGTGATTATTTACGACTAAAATAAAAATGACACCGTCATTTACGACGCGTGCAAGAAAAACAAATCAATTACATGCAAGAACCTTAAAAGTTTCCTTAAAAGAATTTTTGTTATACGCACCCAGTTGATTACTATACTGATTATTGAGATATACAGGGTGTTTCACTCAAATTCCAAACGTTGTTTAGGTGAAAATTAACGGGGCTATCAAAATTTAATAAAAACTAACGTTTTAACTGAGTGTTATATTGGTTTATGAGGTACCAAATTGATTGCTATATTGGTATATGAGGTACCGTAGAATGGGGTTACTTGGAACACTTTTCAAGTTTGATGCACTGCAGAAAAGCAGACATTAAAAATTATGCTTGCTAATGTTACTAAAATATGTATAAGTGTGTAAACTATAAAGTGCGGGACACGAAAGAAAATCGTGTGGAGTCAATCAGTTTAGGAAGGTCGGCCAAGAAATCTCTTTAAACTAGTGGTGTCCTGTCGTTCTTTAAATAATACGGCACTCCTTTTTGACTATACGCACTTCAGATAATTAAAAAATGTAACTATGCTTAATGAACCTTTATCTATATTTCTCTGTTTTCTTTCGTGTACCGCACTTCTATATCTCTTTTATGTTGCAAAAACGCCAATGGTGATTTTAAAATGATATAATTTTGATTTTTCTTGATCGATTTCCCTATAAATATATTTTTTCTTGAGTTCTGTCATTAACGGTTCCCGGGCTACTGCCTACGTCCACTATTATTGGACCACCCAGTATAGTGATACACGATTTACAAGTCCAGATTTTACAAGGGCAGCCAGCATCAGATCCAGTGAACGAGATTTAACAAAATTTTAATTTATGCAGTTCGCCTTTGGCCTACTCGGGTATACCAAAAGTGGCCGTCTGTCTTCGTTTGTCATATTAGTTTCTACAGGGGCCGTCATTGTAAAGTACTATAGAGGGCGTTTCCTAATTGCGTGCTGATGTTAAAGGGGGTGTATCTCAACTTTTGAGATACAGGACGGTAAAGTTTAAAAAGAAAACATATTTTTTCATCCCAATTCTGATGCTATTGTAGATAACTGCATGAAATTTGATACACGTCTTCTATGCATTAAGGAGCATACGGATTTACCCAGGTTAATTACATATGCACGCCACTGGTAGAAATTTTCAAAAATTGATTGTCAATAAAAAATGCCCTTTTATGCATAAAAGACGTGTATCAAATTTCACACGGTTATTTATCTATAATAGCATCAGAATTAGGATTAAAAAAAAATGTTTTTTTTTAAAACCCTGTATCTCCAAAGTTAAGACTTTTAGGATCATATTAAACTTTTTTTCTTAAAAAGGTTCAAGAATCACCCCCCTTTAACATTAGCACGCAATTAGGAAACGCCCTGTATCGTACTTCACAATAACGCCCCGTGTACAGAGTAATATGACAGACGGAGACAAACGGTCACTTTTGGCATACCCGAATAGCCCAAAGTCGAACTGCATAAGTTAAAATTTTGATAAATCTTGTTCACTGGAATCAGTGCTGGCTCCCCTACTATAACTACATTGATGTGTTAATTTTGGAAAAATATGAGTTCTGTAGTTTTTCAAATATTAATTGCAATATTAGATATTTTTTGACACCCGGTATTGAACAGAAAATTGATTATTTTGAAGCAGTTTATTGACAGCTACTTTATGAACAATTTTACAAAATATATGAAAAAAAACTAAGCCATTTTTGAGGTTGACGGCTGTGATTCTAATGGTTTGATTCCTTCTAAATCTTTGTCTTTCTCTGAAAATGATGAGGTTTCGTCGTCACTACTTGAAGATCCCAGTGTGATAACTAAATCATCAATATGCTATCTACTTCCCAGTACTTATCTTCAATAGAACGAACATGTTTAACCTACGATTTCCAATTTTCAGCCAATATTGAGTCAATCGTTTCTGATGTTATTTTATTTAAATCTTTAATTGAAAGTTCTCCTGTGTTGCGCTCTCGAATATATTTTTTTACTCCTGCCCATCCACGTTGAATAGGGTTGAGGTCGCACACGTATGGAGGCAGCCTTAAAGGTTACGTAAAAGACCGTCAATTTTATACTTTTTTCTCTAGGCTTGTTGGCTAATATTACTTCATATAATTGATATTTTCTGCATGTTGGATCGCATACAAGATTGTTCGATTTAAGCCACGATATCATATGAATATTTAGTTGGCACTTTTTCTTCTACGCAAAAATGATAAGACGCATTATCCATTACCACGACTGATTTGGGAGGAATGTTAGGTAGAAGCTTCTCGAGCAACCACTTTTCAAAATTATCTATATTCATCTGTCCATGATAGTCTCCAGTTGTTAGTCCCGAGCGAAAAACTAATGCAGCACCTGGAACAAATCCGGCTTCTGAACCAGCATGAACTATAATAGCGACTAATATATAATAAGCGACTACTAAAGCGGATTCCCTGAACAACACCCGTAACGCTTTCACTTTGCCAGCATTTGTTCACTGTCATATCATTATCTAACCAGGTTTAATCTAGATACGCAATATTGCGTCCTTGCATATATTGCCTTACAGTTGATAAATATTTCACCCGCCAGTGAAAAATATTTGGTCTCTCAATGAGCAATTTTCGTTTATTTTGGCACTTGCGCCAAACAAAACCGTTTGATCGTAAAAGCCGATTTAAGGTTTTATACCCGTACGGAAAATCTATTTTGTTCTTTGCAGCACGAAGTAGGGGTTTGCAGGTCGGAACCTTCTTCAAGTTTATATAAAAATCCTCTATTGTTCGTCGAATTACTTGAAAATCACCATCGTCAATTTTGTCTTTGTATGATAATCGGGGTTTTTTTACCAGGAGATTTTAAAGGTGAAGTAGAACATGAGCGGTCATTATGTTCTCTTTGAATTTTTCTTACACTACTTTCCGAAACAACAGTGTAAAATGCAGCGCGTTCTGTTCGATTTTGAATTGGAATAGTCAAACTATTATTTTCAGCTTCTCTAGTACGGGCCTCTATAACACTCGCAATAACTTCACATGCACCGCTTCGAATTGTTTTTGCTCTTTTGCTCGCCATCGTTACTTCGAAATAATAATTCAAATTCCACGCAGCGCATTTATATAGAAATGAGAACAAATGCTCGAAATGTATAGGCGCCACTGTAAATAGCTAGAATATTCTAACGGCAAGTGCATGGAGACTCTAGGCACATCCCAATTAAAAGTGAACCAGTGCAAAATTTACTAAATCTTCGATTAATTTTCCGTACCGCTTAGCTTGTGTACTCTATAGGTGAAGCGGCAAACTATTACAACAAATAAAATAACATAAAATTTATTTGCGTACAAAAATTTTACTTTTCCGCTTGCTTAAGACTATGAACATTTATTTTAAGGACCGCCCGGTTTTCTTTCGTGTCCCGCACTTTAATGTCCAAGATACGCGCTAATCTATCAACTTGGACTGACCTATTAAGTTGCATTATATTTCAAGTTTTAAGGGTAGAGGGCTACTTGGAAAATCAACAAATAAAAAAAAATACTTTTCATGAAAAAAAATTAGTTTGTATAAAACACATTATATAGAGAAACATGTTTAATTCTTTTATTATCAACATTTTGCCATACGATTATTACCTAACATCTAAATATTAACATCGTCTTGAAAATAAACTTTGTAGCCAACTTTCTCAGTTGGTGTTAAAAGTTCAACCACCTGAGTTTCTTCAATCTCTAAAATATCTTCAACATCTGGATTAATAAAAATTGTTTTAGACATTTTGATTTCCCGTACAAATTTACATTCTTAGATTTTCTGATTTCCTTCACCGGTACGAATAACTTCTCTAACAAATTTCCGATCTTTCTTTTATCTCCCTTCAATCGGAAAAGACGCTAACAAAAAATCCCCAACTGTTATATTTTCTTCTTTATCACACACATCTTCGCGGTTAACAATGTTCACATTTTCGTCAGTTTCAATATTTAAGTGGTCTTAAATTTCGTCTTCTGCCTCGAGTTAGGAGAAGTCTGCAGGCTCTACTGAGTCATTATTATCGTGTAGAGAGACTTTATCAGAATCTCCGTTTAAATCACTTTCTTGACTAGGTCCGGCGATACTTTTTTCTGGCTCGACTGTAATCAACAATACCGAAATTTGTGATCCGCTTCGTTCATGTCTGATTGCCACAGCGCATAGTTTGAAGCTTCTGCTTGACAGCAGCTGTCAATGCAGATTCATTGGAGTTTTTGTTTTGTAGTAATTAGGTAATCTTTTAAGAAGTTGGTCTTTATCTAATGGGTATATTCCAGATGCTCGAGACCCAGATTTTACTATTTCGGACTCATTTCCTTTAAGGGCATCAAAGGCACTTTTGAGTAAGGACAGAAACTATGATTTCGGAATGCATAATTTCTATTCAAGTATTTTTTTTCTCCAAGTTGCTTTTAATGATCGAAGAACAGCGACATCAAGTCGTTGACCTAAGTGGCTACTGTTTGCGGGCAAAAGTATGAACTTAGTGTTTTTTTGGGCACAGATTTACCACAACTAGTTGGTTCAAAGGTGGTTCGATAGGTTTGCGTCTATTTTTTTAAATTAGAGGCAATACCAATTATCTAAACCAGTCCTCGAACACTTTTACTTCTAGCCAATCACATCTGGCTCTGTTGTATCTAGCGTAATTTGGACCCTTTTCTGTCCAGGAATCATAAAGGTGTTCTGCCTTATATATTATGTAAGGTGGCAATAATTGTCCACTGGCAGCATAAGCTATCATAATTGAGATGCTCATTTTGGAGGGATCTTAACACCTTTCTGGGTGCTTTGATTCCCGTTTTACTAGAACCTTCGAGCGACCGGGATCCTTTAAATTGCTTTCATCATAATTTATAATTCCTTCTGGAGAGATTCCTACTAGCTCCTCCGCTTCCAAGTACGTAAAATACGTGTGATCATATTGGAGAAACCTCATCTGATGCGTTTAATATTTTTCTCTAAAAGGTTTGATGAAAGATCTGGGTGATATTCTATGAAATCACTCAGTTTTTGCCAAGTTTGTTTTCTCTAGAACCTAGTTCTCCCCTACCTGACTCCTCTAAATAGGAACCAACAATCTCCCGTACTATTAACGGAAAACCCCATTCGGCATTTACCAACAATCATTTGACTACAAGATTTGTCTCTTCGGATGATAAGACTGTGGGATGCCCCAACGTCTTCATTTGTTTGTTTCTATTTTTTCGTGATAAAGTTCCAAGAGAGATTTTGGTAATTTTTACATGCTTTTTAAATTGAAAAGGCTTCTTGTCTAATTTCCCCTAAGTCTTTCTGTGGTATATTTTGCGTACATTCGAGCCGACGCGCGACGCGACTCTGGTTTTCTGTGATGTCTTGGCATTTTCTGAAGCAGAAAATATGTATACCTACATTAGCAAGCCAAAGAAATGGAACACAATCTTTGGTCGATATTAAAAAACATGCTATAAATGGTTTTGATTTGCGAGTTTTAAATTCTAAGAAATATATATGTTCCAAAAGTACTTTTTTTAACTTTTTTATTCAGTTTTGCATTTGCAAGATATATACAGTTGCAAGTGGATCATAATCTTATTTTTAAGAAATTGTTATAAAGTTGACAAATGTAAATCAAATCTAGTAATAGTAGCAATAATTATCAAGCAACTTATTCTTTTCGATTTTTTATTAATTCATTAAGCCTGCTGAGTAACTTTAAAAAGTGCATACATCCTCTCATAAGCTATTTTTTTAACCAAATAAAAAGTTCTAATACGTCGTTTCAATAGACAATGAGTCTAGTACAATGAAAAAAGTGGCTGCTATTTAACACCTGCAAAAATATAATTAATATTTCAATATTCTTTATGGACATATGTATTGAAGCGGTGATAAATCGAGACTGTTTTTTGTGTCTTGAATATTTTCAGTTTGAATAATTTTTCTCTGGTCTGTTAATTTATTCTCAGTACCAGTATAAGTAAATATGTGAAGATTACAGGAAGTATGCAAATTTTTAAATATTTGATTCAGCACCACGACGACATTATTTGTTCGAAAATACGAAGTTTGCGTTCTTATGAATCCATTTGACTTTTGTGAAATAATATTGTGCTTTCTGATAATAACTACTACTGACTTCGGTGGAATTGATACTTTGCTGGAATGTCTTGGTAGTCAGCTCTGTTTGTAACGAATTTTGAGAAAACTACATGAAGTAAAACAGTTTTACTAGGTGACACAGGATGGGTAGAAGCAGATCAACAACTGTTGATGACTATTTTATTATGCTGCAATGAATTCTTAAAGAAATCGGAAATTTACTGTTGTTTATCTTCGACATCATTTAGAAATGGTACGTGGAGACGTTATAAATTGACGACATACAGAACAATAATAATGAAGTGGTATACTTTCACTGATCATTTCAGATTTTGCATATGGTTATACGATTTTCGCGAATGCGTGTATGGGAGGTTTTAACATAGCGGACATGTTCTTCAGGATAATTGTATCGCCTTTGGTGGTTATTACAAGAAACCATGTGGCAAACGCTTTCAATGAATATCGAGACGTGGTTACAATACGGCGATTAGATTAGCCTGCATGCAGTGCCGACCTCAATGCCATTGAACATTTTTAGAATCAACTCCAGGCAGCGATTCGTAGCCGTCCTCTTCTACTTCTGCGATACCTGTGTTTATCGCCTCAAGCCTATATACAGCAATCCTTCAAGAGCATATTTTGATTTTAAAAAACTCGATTCTGCGACGAAGATCGTAGCAGACAATATCAAAGTTACTCAATAAACAGAATCTTCCTAAGTACATCATTTAATTGCTGTTACTGTGAGTCATAAACTCGTTCATAATTAAACTTAAAATCTCCATCCATGTGTTTATCTATTGATTTTTGTTGCTGCTGCTGGCAGGAGAAACATTACAATACTCTATGCTACTACTATACGATCCAACAGAACATCAACCTTACTAATCAATAAAACACAAATATTAAAGTATCCTTAAATATTTTTAATATGATTGAAGTCTGCGACATACTTCGATACCAAAATGACTAATTGCGTTTAAACATTATTGTTTTGGATATTTATATATATTTTAAGGTAAATTTCATATGCGAATATTTAGGAGTTTAAGTAATATCGGTGATCATTGAGACGAAAAAATTATTCAAGTTAACTATAGGTGGTGTTAAAACTAAAACAAACACAAACGCTAGTTTTCTTGAATACTTCTGGTGAAGTATCAATATCAATTCTGTCAGTTCGTCTGTCTGTCTGTCAGTTCGCGGCATAGCTTAAAAACTATTTACCAGACTAAGGTCATATGGGGATGACCTGGTAATATTTTGGTAAAAATCCAATATGCAGGAACAAGATGTTGGCCTAGTGAAACGTTAAAAAAATTATTACTTAAAAAATTACATATTTAGTTTACTTCAAATTTTGCAAGAAAAATCAAGAGTTACCTAGGAATGAACTGGTAACTTTTTGGTATGAAGCCAAGATGGAAAAACAAAATGATATTCAATTGAGTAAATTTTGTAGAAAAATTAAATGTGGCAATAGGAAAAACTGGTACAAATTCAACATGAAGTAACAAAATGGCGGTGTGTGGCAATGTATAACCTACTTTATTGAAGTTATTTTAAATTGTACCCAAAAATCAAGTGTTGCATAGGTAGAAAGAAACTGGTAAAGTGCGGGACACGAAAGAAAACCGGGCGGAGTCAATCGGTTTAGGAAGGTTGGCCAAGGAATCTCTTTAAACCAGTGGTGTCCCGTCGTTCTTTAAATAATATGGCACTACTTTTTGACTATACGCACTTCAGATAATTAAAAATTGTAACTATGATTAAGGAACCTTTATCTATATTTATCTGTTTTTTTTCATGTAACGTACTTCTATATCTCTTTTGTGTTGCAAAAACGGCGAACTTTCGAATTTTAAAATGATTTAATTTTGATTTTTCTTGATCGATTTACCTATAAATATATTTTTTCTAGAGTTCTGTCATTAACGGTTCCCGGCCTATTGCCTACGTCCACTATTATTGGACCACCCAGTATAGTGATACACGATTTACAAGTCCAGATTTTACAAGGGCACCCAGGATCAGATCCAGTGAACGAGATTTATCAAAATTTTAATTTATACAGTTCGACTTTGGGCTACTCGGGTATGCCAAAAGTGGCCGTCTGTCTCCGTTTGTCTTATTACTTTATACAGGAGCCGTCATTGTGAAGTACTATACAGGTCGTTTCCTAATTGCGTGCTGATGTTAAATGGGGTGTTCTTATGTCCTAACTTATGAGACATAGAATGGTAAAGTTTAAAAAGAAAACATTTTTTTCATTCCAATTCTGATGCTATTGTAGATAACTGCATGAAATTTGATACACGTCTTCTATGCATTAAGGAGCGTACGGATTTACCCAGGTTAATTACATATACACGCCACTGGTAGAAATTTCAAAAATTGATTGTTAATAAAAAATGTCCTTTTGCGCATAAAAGACGTGTATCAAATTTCACACAGTTATTTATCTATAATAGCATCAGAATTAGGATTTTAAAAAAAGGTTTTTTGAAAACCCTATCGTTAAGATTTTAGGCTCATATTAAACTTTTTTCTTAAAAAGATCCAAGAATCATCCCCCTTTAACATTAGCACGCAATTAGGAAACGCCCTGTATAGTAGTTCAGAATGACGCCGCCTGTACAAAGTAATATGACAAATGGTCACTTCTGGCAAACGCGAAAAAATATGAGTTCTGTAGTTTTTCAAATATCAATTGCAATATTAGATATTTTTTGACACCCGGTATTGAACAGAGAATTAATTATTTTGAAGCAGTTTATTGACAGCTACTTTATAAACAATTTTACAAAATATATGAAAAAAACTAAGCCATTTTTAAGGTCGACGGCTGTGATTCTAATGGTTCGATTCCTTGTAAATCGTTGTCTTCCTCTGAAAATGATGAGGTTTCGTCGTCACTACTTGAAGATCTCAGTGTGATAACTAAATCATCAATAACCGTTTTAATTTTGTCATCTACTTCACAGTATTTATCTTCAATAGAACGAACATGTTTACCATACGATTTCCAATTTTCAGCCGATATTGAGTCAATCGCTTCTAATGTTATTTTATTTAAATCTTTAATTGAAAGTTCACCGGTGTTGCACTCTCGAAAATATTTTTTTACTTTACAGCCTTAAAGGTGTATGACCGAGGTAACGTAAAAGACCGTCAATTTTATACTTTTTTTCTCTAGGCTTTATGGCTGATATTACTTCATATAATTGATATTTTCTCCATGTTGGATCACATACAAGATTGTTCGATTTAAGCCACGATATCATATGAGCTTTTGTAGAGTATTTAGTTGGCACTTTATCTTCTACGTGAGAATGATAAGACGCATTATCCATTACCACGACTGATTTGGGAGGAATGTTAGGTAGAAACTTCTCGAGCAAAACACTATATTCATCTGTCCATTCATGTCTCCAGTTGCTAGTTCCGAGCGAAAAACTAAGGCAGCACCTGGAACAAATCCGGCTTCTGAACTAGTATGAACTATAATAAAGCGACTACTACAGCGGATTCCTTGAACAACACCTGTAACACTTTCACTTTGCCAGCATTTGTTCACTGTCATATCATTATCTACCCAGGTTTCGTCTAGATTTACAATATTGCGTCCTTTTTGCCTATATGGCCTTACAGTTGATAGATATTTCACCCGCCAGTGAAAAATATTTGGTCTCTCAATGAGCAATTTTCGTTTATTTTTGCACTTACGCCAAACAAAACCATTTGATCGTAAAAGCCGATTTAAGGTTTTATACCCGTACGGAAAATCTATTTTGTCCTTTACAGCACGAAGTAGGGGTTTACAGGTCGGAACCTTCTTCAAGTTTATATAAAACTCCTCTATTGTTCGTCGAATTACATGAAAATCACCATCGTCAATTTTATCTTTGTATGATAATCGGGGTCTTTTTTTACCAGGAGATTTTAAAGGTGAAGTAGAACATTAACGATCATTATGTTCTCTTTGAATTTTTCTTATATTACTTTCCGAAACACCAGTGTAAAATGCAGCGCGTTCTGTTCGATTTTGAATTGGAATAGTCAAACTATTATTTTCAGCTTCTCTAGTACAGGCCTCTATAACGCTCCCGATAACTTCACGTGCACCGCTTCGATTTGTTTTTCCTCTTTTGCTCGCCATAGTTACTTCGAAATAATGATTCAAATTCAACGCAACGCATTTATATAGAAATTAAAACAAATGCTCGAAATATATAGGCGCCATTGGAAATAGCCAGAACCTCCTAGCGGCAAGTGCATGGAGACTCTAGGCACATCCCAATTACAAGTGGACCAGTGCGAAATTTACTAATTTCTCGATTAATTTTCCGTACCGCTTAGCTGGTGCAATTTATAGGTGAAGCGGCAAACTATTACAACAAATAAAATAACATAAAATTTATTTGCCTACACATATTTTACTTTTCCGCTTGCTTAAGACTATAAACCTTTATTTTAAGGACCGCCCGGTTTTCTTTCGTGTCCCGCACTTTAGAATATAGATAGGAATTCAATATGATGGAAGAAAATGAGGCTCATTGAAAATGTTTGAAAATAGAGTATATATGTGTTACTAAATGACTATGTACCGAACTAAATTCAGTCACACCCCACTAATCCTAATAAAAGAAAAGAAGACTAACAAGGGAAGTTCCGAGTAAAGGATATTTACCGATTTTTAAAATTTTATTTTAATAGTTTTAATAATTTATGGATAACAATAAATATTTTTAAAGTAGAGGAATTTCCCAGTACAAAAATTACAAACAAATCAAAAAGACAATTTCGATTTTGTCTATTAGTTTTAAATTTCAGTACAAATAATTTTCTTTTGTAGCATTTTTTTTAAATACAAACTAAAATTTATTTTAGTGTTACTTTTGGCAACTAACATTTTTTGGCTTTAAATATCTAACAAGTTCAAAATGTTTGCAAACAAATAAGGAGCTCTTTTATTTGTCATTCTAGGATAGTCAGTAGAAATTCTTTAGAGCGAATATCAATTAGTCCTTTTCGTATTTTAATATTTTATTGAAATCGATTCAGAAGAACAAGTTATCGGAAAACCAATAGAACGTGAAGAAACCTGACTTTTGGCATCTCTATCTGGCATGTCCATTTTGACTAACAGAAGGTTTTCAAATAAAAATATTGAATAAAACATCGAATCTTTGTACTAAATTTAATAATCTGTCGATACTTCCATCAGGTTGCTGGTTTTTCTTAGACGGTTTTAAGTACCCGTGGACGTTCACTTCCCGTCCTCTGACTGTTGTGTTTTTCGGTATTGTAGCTACGCCACTGGTTCAATGTGTAATGAAACAAACATAGTATCCGATCCGTTTTGTAATTCGGGCGCCTGGGAATATAAATAAGTATTAAGATAGAAGATTAAATAATTTTTAAATTACTTGAGATTGAGAGATTTTTGGGATGCACGATAAAAATTTTACAGAACACATTAATCTTAATTGTGCCCGATTTATTGACACTGCTTCGCATGGAGTTCATGCTATTTAACATTATTAAAATATGAACAGTTGAAGCGTTAAAATATCAAAGGCGCTAACTGCCAAAAACCCGAAACCATTAATTTGGAAAATGAATATTTATTTAAACCTGTTCTAAGAAAGGTCACTAAGTTTGAGAGTGAATACTCCACCAAAAATTCCATAGATTTCGCCAACTACTTAAAAAACGTATCTTTACCACCAAATGCTAGACTTGTCTGTTGTTATGTTAAAAACCTGTTCCCTAGCATTCCCCAATTGAATGCATTGATTTCAATGAAAAATTATTAAGAAACAAAAACTTATCGGCTGTCTTAATATCTGATCTCATTTTATTGCTAAAAACGGTGCTAGAACAAAACTTTTTAAAATTTAATAATAGATATTTTCGACAATGTTCGGGCTTGGCAATGGGTTCTTGCCTTTCACCATTCTTGGGTGAAGTTTTTAGGAACAACTTAGAAAAGAAAATAATGTAAAGCTCGTTGTCAGAACATCTGGTAAGCTATAAAAGGTACTGGATGATATTTGTATTGTTTGGAAAGGTAGTGAACAAGAATTGTTAAAATTTTTAGAATTCATCAATTCTTTGCACCAAAAAATATCCTTCACTATGGAGAGTGAAACTGATGGCAAACATCCTCTTTTGGACTTTCTTTTAATTAGAAATGATAACAAAATTAGTTTTGAGGTATATAGAAAACCCTCCTGTACTGATAATATCATTCAGTTTACATCTAACTCAACATTTTCTCACAAATTTACAGCTTTTAATTCGTTTGTGTACAGACTTTGCTTTTACTAAAGAATTAGATATAATAAGGGAAATTGCCTTAAACAATGGTTTCCCAACATTCAACACACTTTTTTTATAAATGTATGAACAAATACAAACTCGGTTATAACTTAATACATAATAATCTAATTAATACAAACAAATTCAGAGTTTTAACATATTTTCGAAATATATCTCTACATTTAGCTAAATTTTTTTTAAGTCATTTGATATCTCCATATCCTTTAAAACAAACAATGCTTTAAAACAACACATAGTTAGAATCAAAGATAAAAAGGATAGTCTTGAGAAATCTGGAGTTTATTCCCTTCATTGTGGAGAGTGTCCTGTTGTTTACGTGGGACAATCGGGTAGAAAAATTTCAACAAGGATCCAGGAACACCTCAGCTGGGTTACAAAACTTCAAAATACAGATATGTCTAATACAAAATCTGCCTATGCTAATCATTTGTTATCCTTAAAACATCGTTTTTCGATATCTGAAAATGTAAATATAATTCACGAATGCGATAAAGGTAAGAAGTTGGATCTTTTGAAGAATATGGAAATAACAAAAGCTAAAAAGAGCCCCATCCTTACCTGCGTTAATGATATGTTTAATTTTGAGCCTCATTTGATTTTTAACATTTCAAAAGAATAACTATATATTCTTATTTTGTATAAGCTTCAAGCTTTTTCTGTCATTTTCACTAATTCTGCTTTTTATTAATGTACCATGTATTTTACGACAGTTAGTCAAGTTCATCCTGAACAATCTCATCTTTTTTCGTTTTGACCTATCGCCTCTCATCAAATAAATTTACATCGACGTCTTTGATTGGTCATTCAAGCGTAGCCTTGTTTTATATTTCATTGGTTCTTTGTTTGGTTAAGTTTGTTTTATGTACTTTGTAAAATGTGTTTTGTTTATGGTAAAGTTATATATTATTTAATTGTATTTTCCGTTGTAATGTATATTCATTTTAGGTCTGATGATGTCCGTTAGGGCGAAACATATAACTGATTCTTAATTTATAAACTTATTTTTGACTGAAACCTAGACTTTGTGTATATTTTTTAATTTGTTTTTTTTTTTAGAGTAAAAGATAAATCCATTATACTTCGCATATATAGTTCAGCAGGTAGTTTTATAAATTCTCCACACGCTCTTATCGCAGTTTAATCGTAATATTAGCTTGCATGCACCAAGAATTGACGCAAGTGTTATCAATAGTGTGATATACGCCAATTTGCTTTGAAACACCTTAATGTTTATTTCATGGATATTGTAAATTAAAAAGCAAAACAAAATCTATATATTTAAAACACTAAGCCAGATTTTTCGGCAAGTTCGTGAGAGGTGTACTGCACCAATTTACGTAATTTTTTTTGATATGATGGTCTGGTTACCGAGACCTTTCAACACTATTTTTTGTATTTGCCTATTTTTTCGATAAAACCAATATGTTTTTCTTCAATAACATTTCTGGATGATGTGGCGAATGCGCCCAATAATTCCACTGGAAACTTATCGCACCATCTAACGGAAATGGCAGAACAAGATCTGCCGGGCCAGCTAGTTATATTTTAAAGAGGCAAGAGGGCAGCTAAGTACAGGCGACTGGCGATATTTCTCGATCAATCCCAACTCTTCTGAAAGACGGCAAAGTTGGGATCCATTCAGGGGTCTTTAATTTTTTATTTTCATGTATTTAAAAAGTTGCGGGATGAAACTAGTAGCTAGGGAAACCCTACTTTCATTTTGGACGTAACCAGAACACAAGCCGGAAAATTGACCCTTTAAGGCCGTTTTACAAGCTGCAATTCTTTCTTGCAAGTTGCAATATTCTTGAACAAGAGCATGCGCAGTGGCAAGACATTTGTACCTTTTGTCAAACTGCGCATGCCTTTGTTCAAGACTATTGCATATTGCAAAGAAGAATTGCAGCATGTAAAACGGCCTTTAGGAACCGTCAATCTTGACATATCGTAGGGGTTGATGGGCTGTCTTTTCTTCACATGACGTTTTGTTTATTTTGTTAAAGTTGGGAAGGCAGCTGGGATGAATCGAGTTTTCTTCTACCAATAGTTTGTGGCCTACTACCAATAGGTTGTATTCTCTTCCGTCTCTTTATATTTAATTATTCCAATTACTGTATCCCTAATGATGTTCAATTTAGTACTGCTTTGAAGCATATTGTCTGGGTTCAAGTGTAACTTGTCTAATTTTCTTCTCTAGTCATTTCATCGATAACATACAAAAACATCGATAACACACAAAAAATGTGTACTCTGCTATATTTTTTGTATTATCGCAGTAAAAGGAGGTGTTTTTGGGCGTCTTCCCTATTTCTTTCGCATAGTCTGCAAATCTGCTATATCTCGTCGCGAACTGGAATGAAGGAATAGTTTGTGTTCCCATATTTCCTTTTAATCCATTCGATTCTCTCAATCATTTTACTAGCCGACACAGCTTTAGAAGTGCCACACACATAGAGAAGAGTTCTCAAACTGACGGAATTGAAGTCAATACAAGAGCAAATTGACTTTCATTTGTGGCAAAGAAATATTACTTTGTGGGGAGAGAAGTATTTCTTCACCTTAATGGATTCAAAGCAAAACAAATATCTAGAATCGACCAATTCAATAACTTCGATCCAATTTTCCTTGACATCATTTCAAGAACAGAGTCACGTCAGTAAGAAGTAGTCCGGTTTTTGATTTAAGACCAAAACTTTTGAAATAATAGATCGGAGATTTTGAATTGAGGGAACTAGTTTCTTAGTTTTAGATACTATGTTCTTTACTTGAGACATTTATTTCTTCATGTGAGAAAGCTGTCTCTTCAATCCGAAATAAGCAGTTGCTCGTATCCAGATAATATTCTCTTTTTGAGAGATCTGTTTCTTTACAAGAAAGCTCCGTTTGTTCATTACGTGAATATATTATTGTTGTTTTAAATATTAGTATCTCAAATTGAGAGGATACGGTTACCTATCTGAATGCGACTTGCTTTGATTTGACACCATGATATCTGGATATGAGAACTTTTTTTCGCAACCCTTGGATCTCACGTTCTTTTATCAAGATAAATATATTGTTCTATTGAGAATATATTTCCTCATTTCAAGTGTAGGTTAAAATTATTTGAAATTAAAAACAATTACTATAGAAGATAAAAAATTTTATTCTACAAATAAAAGAATTGACAAATAAAACATTTCAATTCACGCACGGCAAGAAAAATACAGGATGCATAGAAAAATATTCTTTTGGTCATTTATAAATAATATAGCAGAAACAAAAAATACAAATAATAATTTAAATTTTCAACATACATGTAATTAAAGGCTATATTTATGCACTTAGTAGCACCATGGAGAACCAAATAAAGCATAATATTTATAATGAGAATACAAATTAAAATTAACTTCCAATTAGTGATAAGCATATTTAGAATTATGTAATGGATGCTACTAAACACACATACATACTGAGAAAATATAAAGAAAACTAATCAGCAAATTACCTGTAAACTTTTCAATGAAGTTGTCGGGGATTTCCCAAGATCTCAATAGGTCTTCCATATTAATGTTTGTGGTTATCGTTTACTGAAAAATAGGTAAAAAGTATAGGAAGAAAACATATTCATACATTCAGAAATGTTATTATAGTTGTTAGTGGTATACTTAAATACCCACATTGTTGCAAAAACTAATTTCAAAAATCATCCCAATCTTGCAGACAAATTTCTCAGCTTTATGAAACACATTTAAAACAAAATGGAGAAAGATATGTTGTGATGAGGCAATCAAAATATTAGCATATTTATCACATCACATCAGCACTGAATTTTTTGTTGAAGTTTGTAAAATAGTAGAAAAATCTTACTTTTTGTATGGTCCGCAAAAAAAACACATAAATCTAATCATATAGCACACTATACGCAGCAGCACATGACAAGACATTACATACAAATTAATATTATAATACAAGCGATCGGCGCAGCGACGACAGGTCAAAATAATTCTCGGAAAAACTGCCAATTCACAATGAGTTCATAACAGTCTTCTTGCCTCGTCGATTCAATTGAATAGACAAAGATGGGCGTCATAACGTGCCGGATTTCAACGTACCACTTTCGTAAATTAAGAGTATTCATCCTCGAAATAAAATAATATTTTTTTCAGAAGACACATGTTCGAGTTAGAAAAGAAAACAAAGAATTTCTTTCCGAAGTCGCCTGATCTCGAAATGAAATTGCTGGTTCTCAGTGTAAAAACCCTGGCATTTTGATATGCAGGTACTCAAATCAAGCACTCATTTTGACGTTAAAAGTCTCATTATGGAAACATATCATGAGATAGTTTAAATCCCAATCTGAACTTCTCATGTTCTTATGGCAAGAAAAAATATTTACAAATAAATACTTATTTCTTTATAAGGAGTGGAATCATCTGAACTCCTCGCTGTTTTTAGACCAAGAGATCTTTTTTATGTGTGCACTGATCCAGTAATCTCCCTCTAGCTTGGGTTTTTGCCATTTTTTTTATCATTTGCACGATATCAATCAAATTTCGCTCCTGTACATGTAGGTGTATTGGTATAAATCCTACTACAACAAAGGGTGCTTCTGCTGACCCAGCTCTCTACGTACTTACAATCCTTAAGGCAATATTTCTTATTAACAGTTTCTCGTTGGTATTCAGGCTTAGACTCTCTACTCATATTCGAGCTGCGTACAAAAGAGTGGAATGTATTGCCGAGCTTAGGACTTTCCTTTGTTAGGTTTGGTGCCTCCGATCTCAGTGAATTAATATAATTATTATTAAAAAACTGCTTGTCCAACTTACCTCAAATTTTGCACTAATATCAAGTATTACGTAGGAATGAACTGGTGAAATTTTGGCGAATCAAAATGCAGGACTAATAAGATATTTAAAAAATTAGCCTGAAAAAGTAATTTCATTTTGATTTCAAATTTTATGCAAGGATTAAGTGTGATATAGAGATGAAATTGTGGTATAAATTCAAGATAGCGAAACAAAATGACGGCTAGATACCTAAAATGTTTGTAATCCTCAAAAAATCAACCGCTTACGTTTTAAAAGTTCTTCTTGTTTTAGAGTCCTTAGACGTCAAAAAACTTGTTTTCTTAATTCCCTTGGTCTGTCTGTTGAATCCAAGATGGCAAAACAAAAGACTAATACAATATTTAAAAAATCAAGAATTAAGTAATATAGAGAAAAATTGGTACAATTGTGGTGCGAATTCAAGATGGCAGAGCAAAATGGCGGCCAAATAAAATGTTAAAAAAATTAACGTAAAGAAACTTTCTTATTCAATTAATTTAAAATTTGCACAGAAATTAGATATGAATAGATAAAAACTCGTAAAATTTTGGTACGGATCCAATATTGTCGAACAAAATGGCGCTCAATAAAATTGTTGGAAAAGACAGTATATATGTTACTAAATGGCTATGTGTAGAACTAAATATCGTCATACTTCATTCCATATTTCTAATAAAAGGAAAGCCTTACGAGGAATTTCCGGGTAAAGAAAATTTAACGATTTTTTTTTTAAACATTTGATACTAAACCTTTTCGATTTTGATACTAAAACCTACGTGAACCGAAATCAATAAAATTCACCTTAGCTTTTTAGAGAAATAACAAAGCTTCCCATTGTTATTTCTGAAAAAAATTAGCAATCTCTTTCTAGAATCGATTAGCTCACCTCTAATAGTGGCGGCGGCGATCCAATTTTACAGAGGCATGACGGAAGTCATACTACGTGACATTATTTCCCTCATTTGCTCTTGATAGGTTCACGGTAAGGTAAGTAATACTTACTGACGGAATGCTAAATGAGCTGAAGACGAGACTTAATTCAAGGTTCACAATTATGATGTCGTTAAAATGACTGCAATTTTTTTCATAAATAAGTTGAGATACTTATCTTTGTATTCTGTGAATCGTGAGATCTAACATTCTTAAATATACATTTCCGCTTGACAAAAATGTGAACTTTGGAAATAGAAAATCATGTAGATATAAATTGCAAAGCCGTATAATCTTATCTTCAGTTTTATCTATACTGCGAAAAAAAATTTACCGATTTTAATGAGTTTTTCAAAACTTAAACGTATGTTTTAGGCATTTGAAATTAACCTTCAAAAATTAAGTTTTTCAAATTTTGAAATTCCACTAGGGTTTGCTAATTTAAATAAGTACTGAACATATCTAGCGCAAAACACAAAACAAAAGTAAAATATATACGTAATTTTTCAAAAAAAAATAGATGTTGACGTATAGCAAGGCTAGTTCTTAGTTGGACACAACAATATTCCCAGAAAAAAAAAATAAAAATCATATAAACTCATTAAACATTTGTATGAAAATTAACATTGCAATTTAAGCAAAGGCCAAGGTCGGGAATACTTTTGTCAAACCGAACATTTTATGATACTAAAAAATCTACCGGAAATGCTCGAAGTTAGCCGAACGGCGTCCTGGTTTTACGTGATTACGCACTTTTGATTAATATGTCGTCACAATATCTCTTTTGAATTAAAGCTGTGTGAAACCAGCTATTCTGTAAGATAGCATCTATGAGCCAACTAAAATGGCACCACACCATATCACATCTTAATGCTTGCACAAAATTTGAAATTAATTTAATACTTATATTTATACCAAAATGTTCGTTCCTATCTAACACTTAATTTTTGCGCATCTTGTTCCGGCATATTGGATTTTTACCAAAATATTACCAGATCATCCCCATATCACCCTAAATTTTTGATTAAAATTTGAAGTCAATCTGCTGAGTAGTTTTTAAGCTATACCGCGAACTGACAGACAGACGGACTGAGGGAACTGATAAAACATATTTGTTTTCATTTAACGACGCTAAAACCTGAAAATAGGTAAAACCTGCGAGGGTGACTTTTTTCACGTTTATACATATTTTATTTGGCCGCCATTTTGTTCCGCCATCTTGAATTAGTTTTACTAGTTCTTTGTTATACCACAATTAGTTATAGCACACAATTTGAAATCAGTCCATTAAGTAGTTTTTTCAAGCTGTCATTTTAAACATTTAATTAAACCGTCATTTTGGATTCGTACCAAAATTTTATCAGTAGATTTCTACATAATACTTGATTTTTGTGCAAAATTTTTGACAAATTTGAAACGCAGTTTTTTAGTAATAATTTTTGTTAGCCATGCCGCGAACAGACAAACCCACAGACAGACAGACAGACATGCAGATAGTCAAACAGACAGACAGACCGACGAAATTGAGAAAACATGTTTTTCTACATCTAGGGACTTTGACACGTAAAGATCTGAAAAAATCCCAGAGGGTGATTTCAACACTTCCCTTATACGACGGAAGTAATAAACTGTGGTCTGGGGTTTAATAACTTTTGCATATTTTATAGGTTTTAAATTCATGAATTAATATTAACAACCAGCCAAAAGGTGTATTCCAAAGGAAGCCCGCAAATCAATTGCAAGCTACTGAAAATCGTTAAAAGCAAATTTTTGTATTGTTTTTTTTTTCATGTGGTAAAGTGTACCTTAGAATTTAGTTACCTATTCAATGGAACGATAATAGCAATCATTGTGTTTGCATATTATTTTTCTTTTGCATGGCAATAAGGTTTTTGATTAAAGGCGATAATAACTTATGTTGTCAAAAAACTTAATATAAAATTAGCTACATCTGGTTTTTACTACCATTTTATTAGCTCTACTTCTCTCTTTCTCTGGTTATAATCTTGTAATGGATTTTTAAGCCACTTCCACAACAATCGATTAAATTCAAATTTGCGCACGAATTTTGTCATTTCTGCAGATTTTACTTAAAATCTTTATATGGATGTATTAAATAGTGCATATTATGAATTTTTAGTCAACAAACTAACATTTTAAAATTGAATATGGTGACGCCAACAATGTCGGTGTAAAACTATTTTAGTCTGAATTATTATTTTTCTAATTATTTAATTCATGACAAAAAATCTGGTTTATTCTAAAAGAATATTTTATTAGCATTTATAAGCCTCTACATATTTGTTTTAGCAGAATTCGCATATTTTCAAAAATAAATAAAAAAAATCGAAAGAAATCTTCAAAAAATTCACAATCAAAAACCACAATATCCATTATTTGCAATCACTGTTTGCTAACTCTATTTAAATATGGGATAAAATAGCGAAAAAGGGGAGCTTATTTTGGATGTTTTTACCGGTTGGATTTATAAAAAAGAACGGAAGTAAATTTTTAGAAAATATTGATTAACGTAAATCATTTTTTTTTTCATTTCCTGTTCCGTTCCGCAGTTCGCAGATAGCGGAGATTAATTCTATACGCCTCAGATATTTAGAATCGTCTCAATGAGCTCTTCAATTTGTTACCTATCAGAATAAATTATAAAAATACTTTTTCTGTTAATCAAAATGGTGTACTACTTCCGCCATTTTGTTTTTTAGCAGGGTGTTAATTAATGTTGTGGAGATATTTCAGAAGGTACTTGACAAAATAGGAAAAAAATACCAATATATACATGGTCAGAATCGTACCATTTTCGTTATACAGGGTGTCAAAATTTTTTTCTCATTATTTGCGTTTGTCTCAAGTATATTCTGCGATAATTTGTTCAAATTTAGTACGTGTATTATTTTTTAAAATCTCCGCAATAAAATATCAAAATTGTCCGTAGCAGTATACAGGGCGTTACATTTTTTGCATCACCTACAAGTTTATCTTTCGGAACTTTTTTTGGGATACTCGGTTTGACTTCTGATATAAAATTTAAACTCTCTGGACATTTCTTTAGGTTTTAACTATTTTGCGTTATTCTCGGATTTGTCAGAGTTTTCGACTTGAAACTTGTTTTTTGCGTTGTTCTCCAGTAAATTCTGAGATAATTAATTAAAATTTAGTACTTGTTTATTTTTAGGAACCTCAACAATAAAATATCAAAATTGTCCGTGGCAGTATACAGGGTATTACCCTTTTAATGATGGTTGAATTCACAAATCAAGAATATGCAGAAATGCATTTCATTTATGAACTTACCAGTGGCAATTGTTATGAAGCCAGGATACTTTATGAACAGAGATATCCAAATCGAAGAGTGCCCAATCGACAAACATTTGCAAAATTACATAATCGGCTATGTGAAAATGGATTATTCAAGACATCCACTCATTTAGCAGCAGCAAATAGAAACGGTTAGGACTCGTGAAGACAAGCAAGCAGTCCTGAATGTAGTAGAAAATTATCCTGCTGCCAATACGAGAAAAATTGCAGTAACATTTAACATATATGGAAAATTTTAGTAGACGACTTAATACACAATTATAATATTTAAACGGTTCAAGCTATTCTTCCACTACGTTTTGTCAGTGGTTCCTACAAATGCTAGCCCAAAATCCATTATTTGGAAACACGATTTCATTTAGCGTTGGAGCAAATATTTCAAGGAATGCTATAAATATAATAACAATCAATTTTGGGCAGAAGAGAATTCACGTTTGATACGCGAAAGTAATTTCCAGCAGCAATTTGTAGTAAATGTGAGGGCTGGCATTATTGGACATTTTTTGATAGGACCATTTCTTCTGCCACCAAGGCTAAAAGGACGATATTATGGCCAATTTCTCGAAAACCAACTCCCAGTATTGCTATAACATGTATCAATTCTTCTTAGAAATCAAATGTGGTTGATGCACGATCGTGCACCAGTATATTTCAGATCCAAGTGAGGGAGCTCCTAAATCAAAATTTTAACAACTGTTGGATAGGGCGAGGGGGACCCATGGCCTCCTAGATCTCCAGATCTGAATAGCCTGGGTTCCTTTTTTTAGTGGCACCTGAAAATATTGGTGTATCAGATCCCAATCTAGATAGAAGAAGATTTAAGAAACAGACTAATGGCTTCATGTGACATTATTCGCAATACTCCTGAAATATTTGTGAGAGTCCGTCTGTGCATGAGGCGAAGACTTAATTCTTGCATCTTAGCAAGAGGAGGACATTATCAACACCTTTTATAATTTTGTTTTGTTTTTAATTCAACTTTAAGAATTGTATCCGATTGCTCATTATCCTGTCGATTGATTTCAAACAAAAATATGTCAATACTTAAAATAATTAAAATAAAAACAGTTTTTTCACTTTTTGCTTGGTTTCGCCTACATTTAATTTGCATCAATGACAATTTTTGCAAATAAGTCGAAAACTCTGACAGATTCTAGAATAATGTACAAAACTAAAATGCTAATGAAATGAACAGAGAGTTTAAATTTTATATCAAAATTTATAAGGGGTGCTCCAAAAAAAGTTCCGAAAAATAAACTTGTAGGTGATGCCAAAAAATATGAAACCCTTCATACTGCGACGGACAATTTTGAAATTTTATTGTAAAGGTTAAAAATAGTACATGTACTAGATCTGAAATAAAAAATAAGAGAAAAAAATTGAAAATTTGACACCCTGTATTACGAAAATGGTGCGTTTCTGACCATGTATATATTACCATTTTTTTCTATTCTGTCGAGTACTATCACCCCCTGAAATATGTCCACGACATTAATTAACACCCTGTATGACTACCACTTTCCAGGGCCTGACCCTATTTTTGAGGTAGGATGTATTTTGCATAGAAGAACGTGATGTATTAGTTTACACAGGTCGAATGCTTTGCTCAACTGGAAAAACAATACTGATTTGTAATCTCTCGACGAATCAAAGGAATTCAGAACTTAATATTTGATAAACAAATTCACATCTGAAAGGAAAAACTTGGTATGTATAATTTTGTTTGACCTTTGGCCCCCTAGTAACTTTGCCTTTTGTTAAACATACATGAATTATTTAATATGGCTGGTATAAGTGGATGACATTGAATGCTTAGAGCGGGCACTATTTTAAGTCACATGCTACTTTGGATATTACTCAACGGATCATTGCGATCCTTTCGCCACCTAATTGGAGTGGAAATTTTTCAAATCGGAAGAGTAAAATGTCAACTCTACAAAGCCGGCACCGTAAAATTAATTAAAATATAACCAACTTTGTCATGTAAATCATAATATTCGGGTCAAATGCCTTTATTGCAATCCGGGGACATTCTCGAAAGACTGATTGTTCTTGATTTTATATAGTTCCATAATTGATCTAAATAATAAAAGTGTGTAACTATTTCATGCTGTTTAGGTGTTTTTAATTTTGAAGCATTGTTTTCAAAAAAATTTAAATTGAAAGTTACGATTGATCATATTTGAAAAATTATACCATGGAGAGGATTTTGTTTAAATATGTCTGAAATTATGAACACAATCATCGTCAATAGGTACACTAGTATAGAGGGATTAAACATTAAAACTAATATATCGCTGGTGTATAACTTAAAATATTTAAGTTAAGAAATGTTTGGCATTTTTAATATAAAATCAAGATCGTCCTGTAGGCGGGTTTGAGATATTGAGTAAGTATTAACCTAGTTTGTAAGATGGCAAACCTATTACTCTGACTAATTGAAGGTACTAGAGAACACCTAACGTCTACATTTTTAATTTTCCAACATACAGGGTGCTCTAGCCCAGTTTGAACAGGGTCTTGTTTTTCTCAAAAATGAAGATCGTCAACGGATGTAATTTTTTCCAGTAGAAATCGGAAGACGCATCGCATCGCAATCGAAAAATAGCAAAATATCTTACAAGTATTTCAATTTGATTAGTTGACTTACACTTTAAAGAAGGTTATGTTAATTACATTAAATCTCTTTTTAATATTTCTGAGCCGAAAGCAGATTCTCCTTTGGCTTTTCGAAACATCATCGATTGTTTATCAAAAAATTTAAAATCACTAGAAACTATTGGTCTAAAAACCGATTATTGGGATTCGTGAGTGGGAACAATATATTAAGGACATTGATTTTCCAAGCATTTCCGATTTAAAAAACTTTTTATGTGCTAGAGCAGACTTTTTTGAAAAGGTTAATATGCATAAAAGTAAGCCTAAGGGTTTCCAACTGAGTAAATTAAAAAACGATTCTAGTCTAAAATATCCGAAGGATAAATGTTTCTTAGCACAAGAGAAAGATGTCAACCAAAAACCTATGCTTTCATGTTTTTATTGTAAAAAGCCTCATTTAATTTACAATTGTCCTGATTCTCTTGCCTTGCCCGTCAAAACTAGAAGGGAAAAGGTCAAGGAATTCAAACTTTGTTTCAATTGTCTGCAGAAAGGTCATGAAATAAATTCTTGCAAGTCTGGTTCGTGCAAACATTGCAAGGAACGCCATAATTCACTTTTACATTTTAGCTCAACTAAACACAGTTCGCTCAATGTTTCCAATTTTCCAAATAATCCAGAAAGTCAGCTTTCAGATTCGCCATCTTCAGATGACGGACAAAACAGTCGAAACTTTCAGAATCTTACATGTTCAAATGCTGCTGTTCAAGGTCAAGTCTTGCTGGCAACAGCAGTAGTACAGGTTCAAGATGCTCGAGGTCGATCACAAACCTGTAGAGCACTTTTGGATTGCGGATCCATGTCTAATTTTATTTCAAAAATTCTAGCCGATAAACTTAAACTTTCACAAACTTCAGTAGACGTTTCTGTCAGTGGCATAGACCAAGCACATGCTAGCGTATCAAAGGCTTGCGACATTAATTTAAAGTCACACTATTCTAATTTCAAATTAAATCTTAATTGTCTGATCGTTTCCACCATTACAAGTAATTTACCTTGCATTTCGTTTGATGCAAAATCGTTAAAAATTCCTCTAAACGTTACTCTTGCAGATCCTAAGTTTGTTGAATCGAGTCCCATAGATATTTTAATTGGAGCGGTATCCTTTTGGAAACTTTTATGTAAATCCACAATAGACTTAGGGCCAGATAAGCGAATCTTACAGAAAAGTAAGTTAGGATGGCACATTTCAGGTCCCTTGCTAGCAAAACATTCACAGGTAACGAATTGTCATTTTTCAAGAGCCCTTGATATTCAAGGTCAATTGGCAAAATTTTGGGAACTTGAGGAAGTTTCACCAAAATCTTCTTTTTCGGTGGAGGAGGAACTTGCCGAAAGACATTTCACTAATACATTTAGCCGCAATTCAGAGTGTCGATTTGTCGTCTCCATACCTTTAAAGGAACCTATTATTCTGTTAGGAGAATCTCAAGCGTTTGCCAAGGCTCAGTTTTTCAAAATGGAGAAAAGGCTTTTGACGAATCAATGAAATCAAAGTTGGTGCATTGGTATTACTACGCGATGATCACCTTCCCTCGTATAAGGGGCGTCTTGGACGCATCGTAACGGTTCATCCGGGTGATGACGATATTGTGCGCGTTGTTTCAGTAAATACTTCAACAGGAACTTTTAAGCGCTCTGTAGTTAAGGTATGTCCCTTACCAGTGGCGGACCATAAAGACGAGTGTTAGTTTTAATAATTTCTTTGGTATGTTGCGTATTATAAACTCCTTTTAGGTTTAACTGTAGATTTAATAAGGAGTCAGAGTTTTTGTAAGATAATTAAGTTCTTTTATCTTATATGTTTAGTTCTAAATCGCTGCACTTGACACCATTGTTTTGGTGTTAAAAGTGCATTTCAAGACGGGGGGGGGGGCATGTTAAGGCTAATTCATATTAAAGGTAAATTTAATATTCATCTCATTCTTAAATCAATTGTGCTTATATCAACTTCGAAATCAATGGGAAAGTTGTCTTGTGAGCGGCAACACCGCGCCCAGTTGTTCTGTGAACTCTAAAAAAAAGATATTCTTGACCGGTTAGAGTCACGAGATTTCAGTACTGCACGGCTGCGTGAAGTGTTTAGACCGGGGTTGCGCAGCTCCGTCGAACTGCCACGTCGCATTGCCCCGAAGCGTTTTATTCTATGTTTAATGTTGAGAGACTTTCAGTAGTGAATTTTATTCATTAAATCATTTAATTAATAATTGTTTTTCCTTTATGATACAGTCCTCTGCAAACTAAAACCACTTTCAACAATCAAGCGTACGCAACGCCCGCAGTTTTAATAAAAGCTGAACCGGGAAAGCGGGTTGTGTTTATAAACAACAGTTTATTTTACAGGTTACGCGAGCAACATTTTCCTATATAATTTTGCAAAACAGAAATAGTAGTCCTTCAACTCAAACTTAACTAAAAAATAAACTAGCCATTTCCGTATTTAAAGTCATTTACTTCGAAATTTTTCTACTGAAATATCCGTTCAAACGGTTTTAAGGATATCCTTATTTTATTCTCATTTGAATCGTACATCAAAAGTAAAAAATAAATAGAACTATTATTACGAACCGACTATAATATTGCATAGGTGTACATTAATTAAAAATAATTATACGAAGGGTTCTAAAAATTTCTCTGTGATGTATTCTTTCCAATGTTATACCACGTTATCACAAAATTATAATTCATTGTATTAAAAACAAAATTAAGAAGGCAAATAATGAAGTGAAATAAAATAACTATAAATATTTTGTGTGAGCTATAGTTCTAACTAAAACGAATCTAACTACACTTAATAATAATTAATTCATTTCATTTTCAAAGTGAGAACCTCCATTTCTAATACATTTACGTTCCCTCTTTCCCACTTGGGTAGTGGTGACGCCCCAACTTCATTTTTTCCTTTATTCTGACACCCGCTTCGTTAATTCTTCTTATAAGATGGTCATGACATTTCAACTTCATACCCCAGCTCTTTCATTCGTCCCCAGATATGATATAAAATCAAGAGGTGTCAAGTCTGGAGACCTCGCTGGCCACAATATTGGGCCATTTCTTCCTATCCAACGATTATGGAATGTTTCGTTTAAAAATTCCCTAACAGTAATGTGCAGAACATACGTCGTTCTAAAATATTAGCGAACCTCTAAAGGTATGTCTTCTAAGATATCTGGTAAATTATTCCGCAAAAACTCTAAATAACTGTCGCTATTTAAATTGTCTAGAAGATAGTAAGGACCAAAGAAAGTTTCGTCAATTACCTCACTCCATACATTCACACTGAACTTGTGTTGAAAAGATATTTGTTTTTTCATATGCGGGTTTTCGTCAGCATTAGCCCAGTCACGTAAATTGTGAAAATTCATTATTCGTTCTCGAGAGAACTTCGACTCGTCTGTCCACAAAATACTTTTAAGGAAAAGTTCATCCTTAATATCGGCATTTAACACGATACGACAAAAATCCATTCTTCGTATAGGGTTACCTTCTTCGAGTCTTTGAACAGGCGTGAAGTGGAATGGATGATTTCCTTTAATCCTTAAAACTCTCCAAAATTTCCATGAGGACAAATTCAGCTGACGAGCTACTTCAAAAGCCGTTGCTCATCTTCTTCCAGACCATGTTGGTGAATATGCAACCGTTCTTTGTGATGAAGGTTACCTGTTTCACTTAGGCGTCGATATGTGTTGATAAACACCTTTATATCGGGGACTCTTCTTGTTGGAAATCGTTCCCCATAGAGTCGTTGAATCGTAGAAGCATTTCCGTCAGCTCTTCCTACATGAAGATAATATCGGCATATTCGGCATTTGAAAAAGAAGCCATTAAAGAAAAAATTAAAAAACACTACACCGATTTACAGCTAATATTATTGTGACAATTCAGCAGCAAGCGACTAGTTAATGACAGATGGCGTAATCCCAACTAAAACAAAATAAGCACGGCCACCTGTCAATATATACATATACATATATACAGAGTAGCTTTAAGGAGATTCATATCCAGAGTAGCTTTAAGGAGATGAAAAGCCATCAATTTTTTTTACAATCTTAATAAAATTGAGAACAAAAATAGCACATGTAAATGTCTTCAAGTCTAGGCTTTCTAAGTTTAAAAAGATTAACAAATGAAAAGGAAATTTATTAATTCCATATAAATAGATCAATGTATGACAGTGATTTTGCCCTAAACCGAAGAACGCCCCATATTTCGTTTTGTTCCGTCGGAACTTATAAAAAATTTAACAATAGCTTTTACACATCATTGTGCCGGTAAAACGATCTTAATAGAATAATAATGCACTACAATGTAATGGTTGTTATAGAATTGCGCAAAGAACGCCTCATAATTGTAATTTATGTATGTCTGGTAAGGTAATAGAAGATCATGATTTAAAAGATTAATATTAAGACAATGCAACTAACATGACTAACACATAATTGCTCATCAGTTGAGATTTTGGTAACTACTTATTTTGACATGTATATGACATGACAGCTATGTTTAAACAAAAATATTTATCCTGCTTCTACTGAAACATAAAGGACAACACACAAAATCACAGAAACATATTTTTTCTTTTATTTTCTGTGCAAAAGGCATTAAAAACTGGTTTCGGTGAATTTTTCTGAATTTTACATATATATTAATATGACTTCTTGTTTGGTTTTCCGAAAAAAAAAATGGGGGCTATTTTTTGAGCTGTAGGTACTCATAGGCGTATGTGTCAAAATTCCCATATCTATAATCTGTTATTTAAGTTATTTTCTAAGACCCTTATGTTGCAAATTAGAAGTTATCTTTAGTCTTTTTAGGTATATGAGGTAGGTTGTGTGCTGTTTTTAGTAATTTTACATAGGGCAATGCTTTAAGGTCGCTTATATTTTAAGTAAGGTAATTGAGATTCTTGAAACATATATAGTTTTAAACTAACTCTTTAGATATATTTTTTTTAAATAGAATCTAGAAGTGCTTAAAGAAAGCACTAAAAAGTAAAAAATAAATTTGACTTTATGAAGTCGGCGTCAAACTAATTCTTAATTACAAACAGATATATATATATATATATATATATATATATATATATATTTATATATATTCTATTTAATATATTAAGTTTTAGGTCACTTCCAGTTAAATTGGAATTGATGTATAATGCAATTATCTGTCAAAATACGCATCTTAATAAGCTACTAAACGTAATTAAGTTTCAAAGCAATATCTGAAAAGGTAAAAAAATGAGCGTGTATTCTGTGTTCTGTGTCACCCGCTATATATGTATATATATATATATATATATATATATATATATATATATATATATATATATATATATATATATATATATATATATATATATATATATATATATATATATATATATATATATTATTTATTTATATATATATATATATATATATATATATATATATATATATATATATATATATATATTAGGTGACACAGAACGTAGGGTACACGCTCATTTTTTTACTTTTTCAGATATTCAGATATTGCTTTGATACTCAATTTACGTTTAGTAACTTATTAAGATTCATATTTTGACAGATAATTGCATTGTACATCATTTCCGATTTAACTGGAACTGACCTTAACCTTAATATATTAAATGGAACCTTGTATACTTTTTTTCATAGTCGTATCCTGTGTAAAATTTTCTTTCCAATGATATTTCACAAGTTATATTTTTCTTCTAAACTGGCGGCACTAAAACCGGTTTTGTAAAAAACGTTATAATCGCCATTTAACATAGGTATAAAACAAAAGACAGTGTCAAACTTCTGAGATGACCTGACTAAAATGAAACTTTTTAGGTTAGAAAAAGCATGAAAGCATATTGTTGTGTTTTTTTCCAAGATATTAAAATTAAAATGATTACATTTAATGTAAATTTTCTGCCAACTTTTAAATTATTCCTTGTATATTTTATTTATCCGTTAAATTACGTTTCCAAAAATGTGCCCCAAGTTAATCCTTTTGTCGTTAAATTACAACAATATTTCGATTTTTCCTCCGAGCTACATAATATTTATTGGGGAAACTACTAATTCAAAATTTACCATTTTTATTAGTTAAACTATGTTAGATTTAATTACCCATCATTTTTAGTAGGCAATAACTAAGTCTTCTATTTAGTCTCAACATGTGTCAGATTTGTTTATAACATTTAAACTTAAATGACCAGGCCTAGGTTTTCCATTTTATACCCATACCTATATAGGCAGTGTTAACGATTCTAATACTCTAATGTCTATATTCCAGTTTATAGAAATTGGTAAACTGGCCATTTTATTTTTATAAAAACGTGACAGTTGATTAATATAAGCATATTAAAATAATTTTCGCTTTTAATAAATTTAAGTTTAATTGTTTCTAGATACTAGCTTACGATCGTTCAACTTAAATGCAGCTTAAATTAGATACATTGAGAAAAATTAGTAGACTATGAAAAACAAAATAGCGTAATAAGGCCATTATTGCTTATATTAATCAATGGTTACGTTTTTATAAAAATAAATGGCCAGTTTACATATTTCTATAAACTGGAATATTAAGATTATTAGAATCGCTAACACTGCTTATACAGGTATAGGTATAAAATGGCCAACCTAGGCCTAGTCATTTAAGTTTAAATGTGATAAACAAATTTGACAAATCTAACATAGTTAAACTAATAAAAATATTTTGATTTAGTAGTTTCTCCGATAAAAAATTATGTACCTCGGAGGAAAAATCGAAATATTGTCGTAATTTAACGACAAAAGGATAACTGTTGGCACATTATTGGAAACGTAATTTAACGTGAAATTAAACGGATAAATAAAATATATAAGGTCCAATTTAAATTTGGGCAGAAAATTTACATTAAAAGTAGTCATTTTAATTTTTTTTTTCAAAAAACGTAATATTATGAAAAAACATCATAACATGCTTTCATGCTTTTTCTAACCTAAAAAGTTTCTTTTTAATCAGGTCACCTCAGAAGTTTGATACTGTCTTTTGTTTTATATTTTATATAGTGAATATAACGTTTTTTAGAAAACCGGTTTTATTGCCGCCATTTTGGAAGAAAAATATAACTTGTGATACATCATTGTAAAAGGAATTTTGCGCAAAATACGACTATGAAATACATATACAGAGTTTCCTGTAATATATTGAAGTTTAGGTCACTTCCGGTTGATATATAATCCAATTATCTGTCAAAATATGCATTTTAATAAGTTACTAACCTACTCTAAGTTTCAAAGCGATATTTGAAAGCGTAGAAAAATTATTGCGTGTACCCTATGTTCTGTGTCACCGGGTATATTAAATATACACGGTTTTTCTTACTTTGACACAGACTTCATAAATCAAATTTTGCATTTGGAATGAAAAATTATTTTTTACTTTTTAGAGCTTTTTTAAAGTCGTTTCTATGTTTTTATATTTTTTTTATTTCAAACCTTATAGTTCTATTTACACAAGGTGTTAAGTTTTAAAACCTAAACTTAGGTTAAAATTATAGAAGTTCCTAATAAAATAAATAAGTGGGTCCACTGCATATGAAATTTTGCCAGAATTACCGTAGTATTATTACAAAAATTGTCAAAATTTAAAAAGATGATTAAACTTGAAGTTCGTCCATTAAAAATCCCGAAAATCATATGAAACACGATATTAACATATACATTTTTTCCTGATGATATGGTGGTATATTTTTTTTAATATGTTTACATGGGACCATTCCGGTAATATCCTTAATATTCCCTGAAAATTTCATCCAAATATATACGTAAAAAAATACATAAGGTTAATTTTTTTAAATCGGTTAAAAAGGAAAAAAAATAACAATATTCATTTTCAGGTTAGAACACCCTGTGAGATACATGACATTACATTATGTATTATCATTCTGCATTGATAGAGATTCAAACATAAATCTTCTTGAGAAATACACATCAGTATATATAAAATATAAAACGCTTTTATTTCATGTAATAACTATTTTTAAACGAAATCAAAAAGTTAGTATAACAGTAAGCAGTAACATGTAAAATCAAAAAATAAGTACTTCGTTGCCTTTGGCTGCAACAAAGCGATATGGCTTCTTTGGTGTCAAAATATACAAAGGTGCATATTTTTTTTCAATATTTTTTATGTCGTTTGTCTTTAGTTTTTTTTAATTATCATTTTTTAAGTTACAAGTTTAGAGTTTTGGTTCATAATTAGTACTGTTTCTTTATTGTTACGTCTTTTATAGTCTTAGTCGATACAAGCTGAATGAATTAATGAATGAACATAAGTTATTTGTTATAGATAAAATAAACCTGTCCAACCGATTCTGTTGCTACATCTGCAACAAAGTTCAGTTGGTGGGTCAGTGAATATCAAGACTGTTAGTAGATAGTGATGCAGAGAACATGGCAAAAAATAAAATCGTTCTAAATAGAAGAGAAGTTTTCATTTTGCCATCTTTGGCTTTAAATTATTTAAGTCGTCTGTGTATAAATTGCAATAGCTTACTCCTAATAAGTATAATATGCACAATTTGTAATAATGATAATAATCTTAAAAGATTATCTCCGAAAGACCGAGTCCACATTTTTATAGTTGGAAATATTTATGTCCTGGAATCCTGCTTTAAGCTATAAGAAAAAGTGAAAAACGAAAACTTGATAAACAGACATGGAAGGTTTGTTAGTTTAGAATAACACCATTTACTCGAGTTTCCGAGAATTCCTTTAAAATTGCATTACAGTTGGCACATATCTATTAAAACTTGGATTATCTTATATTCAGGATACTAAGTAATAACGGGGCCGTACTCTACAAATTGACACAGCGAATATTGAAAAAAGTATATCTATGAAGTTTGTCGACAAGCCTCTCTGAAGGAAAGACGGAATGTGGTTCTAACTATTCTTTTTTGTGAAAGTAGAACTTTTTGAATAGCTATAGAAATTCTCCAGAACAGTCTGTACGATAGGATTAAATAGAAGCTTTAATAAATTGTCTTTAAAGCTTTTTAAAGGTGTTCCATGACATACATTTTCTATCTGGCAGAAAAACTAATTCAGAGTAACTCCCAGAAACATTTTAAATTAACTCTGCATCAAGGTGGTTGTTTCTCTTTTCATTATAATAATTCTTATCTGGACCACTCGTAGAGTCGTAGAGAGTAGAGTCACTACCACTGACAATAGCAGAAGTACTATTACAACTTATTTAGTAACTTTCACTAATTTGCTGCGTAAAAGCCTTTGTGAAATCCCGACTAACAGTAAGTAATAATAATAAACTAATAAATTAACAGTTTATTAGTTTGTACGCGACATACCTTAAAAACTACTTGTTCGATTTACTTTAAATTTTGGACAAAAATCATGGGTCATAGGGGGATGTAATGGTTACATATTTGTAAAAATTCAATATGGCCTTATATCCAATTTTTATGAAGTATTACGTAGAAATCATCTGGTAAATTTTTGGACGAATGCAAGATGTCGGAACAAAATGGCAGCCTAGTGAAAAGTTAAAAAGATATAACTAAAAAAGTACTCACTGAATGTATGAAATTATGGACAAGAAACAAGTATTACGTTTAAATTAACGAGTAAAATTTTGTTGCGAATCTAAAATGGAGGAACAAAATGGCGGTTTAATAAATTATCAAAAAAATCAGTCCGACAAAACTACTTACTAGATTGATTTAAAATTTTGTGCAAGAATTAAGCGTGATATAGAGGTTAATATGGTTCGAATTCAAGATGGCGGAACAAAATGACGACCAAACAAAATGTTTGTAATCGTGAAAAAAATCCCCCTTCAAGGTTCTACATAGCTTCAAATTTTAGAGTGTCTAGATGCCCAAAAACATGTTGCTCTCAATTCCGTCGGTCTGTCTGTCAATTTGGTGTATAGCTAAAAAACTACTTATCGGAATCACTTTAAATTTTGGCCAAAAATTCTTATGGAGATTACCTGATAACATTTTTGGAAATATCCCATGTGTACACCCAATGTACAAAATGGCGGCCTAGTGAAATTAAAAAAAAAACTAATTATCCAAATTATCTTTGATTTGGCGCAAAAACCAAGAAATAAAATATTTTAAAAATCATCCTGAAAAACTATGGAACCGAAGAAGAACCACAATTTTTTTTTTATTTTTCAATTCTGAGTTTAAAGTCTGAATTTAACAAAATTCTGAGTTTAAAGTCAGAATCAATCAAAATTCTGCAGGGTAAGTATCCTATTGGAGATATCTGAAGACCTAACGAATGTTTTGAGAATTTGGCTTTGGCCATAGATGAACATAATATACTCTCGTTATAAAATATTTTAAATTGCGCGGTGTGTGAAAAATCCAAACACTCATTGAGTTACCTTTCTCATGCCTAAATTTAACTGTTTTCGAGAAAACGGCGATTGAACAATGACAATTTTGACTCTTTGAAGCTCGGTAAATCTCAAACGAGTTAACTTGCAACGAAATGAATTTAACTTACCTGTCTTAATATAATATAAACACCAATTTCAGGTTGGACAGGAGATGTCAAAAATGCATTTCGTTAAATTCTGACTATAAACTCAGAATTTAGTTAAATTCCGACTTTACACTCAGAATTTAGTTGAATTCTGGCTTTAAACTCAGAATCTAGTTAAATTCCGACTTTAAAGTCAGAATTTAAAAATAAAAAAAATTTCGGCCCTTATCCGCTTCCGTAAAAAACTACCTATTAGATTCATTTCAAATTTTGTGCAAACGTTAAGTGTGATATAGAGATAAACTAGTAAAATTGTGGTACGAATTCAGAATAGTGAAACAAAATTGCAATAAAAAATGTTTAAATAATCAACGTAAAAAAAATCCTATTCAATGGATTTCCAATTTTCCACAAAAATTCAGTGTGGTATAGAAGTAACCTGGCATGAATTCAACATGACGAAACAAAATTGCAGTCCTAAAAAATCAGTGTAAAAGCTACTTATTCATTTTATTTTAAATTATGTCCAAAAATCAAATGTAGCCTAGGAAGAAACTGGTAAAACATTGGTACGAATCTAATATGGTGGAGCAAAATAGCGCCCAAATAAAAATGTTTGAAAAGACAGTATATATATATATATATATATATATATATATATATATATATATATATATATATATATATATATATATATATATATATATATATATATATATATATATATATATATATATATATATATATATATATCATTTCTGCGTCTTTTCATAATCCAGTGGTTCTGCGTCCATCTGTGTATATCGCGATATTTTTATGTTTTCTTTTGAGGAGAACGTTTCTGCACTTAGAACTTTAACTTTATTTAATATATATTACTATTTCCTTAAAAAACAGTCCATTTGTATTCTGCAATGATTCTGCGTCTTTGCATTTTCAAATAGTTGGACGTCCGGCATATATTTTATTTACATTATAAATTGGGAATCTTTTATGCGTCCTTGTATATTTTTCCCCAAACAACAAATGTTTTGACGTCCAGCGTGATTGCCAATTCTCTAATATTTTGAGATTGCGGAGAAATCTTAGTTACAAGTTATTGATGTATGTATGTTTAAAGCCTTTGTATTAACTACTCTTTCACGGATTGAATGACTGACTGATGAATTTTTAAAATAGTTACATTTCTGATATAAATATCATAACAATGATTTAAAAACCGCGAGTCAACAATTTTATTTGCCACTTTGGCTGCAGAATCATTCTCTTATTTTAGTTCTCATGTAAATAACATTAATATTTGAAAAACTTACTATCTACAGACTTGACAAAAATAACGTGATGCTTTCTAGAAAGTACGCTTTGTCGAAGCTTTCCTATTCGACAGTAAGTTTAGTTTACATTACCCATTGCAAACTTAATCACAAATCCATAAATTGGCTTTTAACCGAAACCATCTTAAAGGATTGCACCTCACTTATTATGCAGTTTATATATGAATATGACGATTTGCCTATTTTCTACCTAAGTACATACTCAGAAGCCTCTCTTTTTCATGGAAAGTGTATACAATTTATAATGTATTGTCAAATAATTATATGTATATACAATTTGTTGGCTGAGTTTGATGAAATTCATGATGAGCGATGTTTCGGGTAAATGCCAATGGATGAAATCTTTTTTTATTCATATTTATTTTGTATATATGTAAATTTCTATGTTCCACTTTTAAACCGATAGTCACCGTTCTCTTGAGAAGTTTTATTGTTATAACAAAAATTACGACAATAAACAGGGTGTCCGCTAACTAATGGTACACAGCATAACTACAGATTATTTGAGTAAAAATATAGCGATTTAACCAAACTTACTCCAGTCCAAAAGTTAATAATAACAGAGATACAGGGTGTTGAAATGAAAATTCTATTTGCAATTTTTTTGGATAACTTTGGCAAAAAATAATATTTTTGCACAAAATTTGGTTTTCGAAGTAAGAAATCAAAATATAGTATTAATTTTTATGTAGTACGTAGGGGGCGTTCCGTACGTTATCATTATTTATTTTAATTTCCCGTAACTTTTTTGACAGTAAACTTTTGAGATTTTTTATAATCGTATCTTACTCCAAAACCTGTTCTAAGAAAAAAGTGTATACTTGCTTAACAACCCTAAGTGCAACCGTTTTTGAGAAATTTGCAAATTTCTGCGTGGGTTATGGGGCGATTTAGACGCCAGATAAAGTTGCTCAGAACTTTACAAAAACTGAGGATATGATAGACCTTGTCAAAATGAACAAATTTTCTCCTACAAAGATGTATCGAAAAATTATTCGTTCTCAAGATACAAGGTGCTGATTTTCAAAAAATATCGGGTTTTCTCAACAACTGGTATCTTTAGAACAAATAATTTTTCGGTACACCTTTGTAGAAAAAAGTTGTTAATTTTGGCAAGTTCACATCACATAATCAGTTTTTGTAAAGTTCTGAGCAACTTCATTATAGGCGTCTAAGTGACCCCATAACCTGTATCGATGCAGATATTTGCAAATTTCTCAAAAACGGTTAGACTTAGCGTTATTAAGCAAGTATACATTTTTTGCTTAAAAAAGGTTTTGGAATAAGATATAATTATAAAAACTTTCAAAAGTTTACCGTCAAAAAAGTTACGGCAAATTAAAAAAAATGATAGCGTACGGAGCGCCCCCTACGTACTACATAAAAATTAATACTATATTTTGATTTCTCACTTCGAAAGCCCCCTCGTTACCGAATTTTGTGCAAAAATATTATTTTTTGCCAAAGTTATCCAAAAAAATTGGAAATAAAATTTTAACTTCAACACCCTGTATCTCTGTTATTATCAACTTTTGGACTGGAGTAAGTTTAATTAAATAGCAATATTTTTACCAAAAGAATCTGCAGTTATGCTGTGTACCATTAATTAGCGGACACCCTGTATATTTTATTTGCATACCTGAAAATTATTGCAGCTTTTTATTTTTTATGATCTATTAAAAGTAAAACAAATATTTATTGTATGTTGTATATGTAATTAAAATATGATATGTATTGCATTGCATTGGTTTCTATGTGTAAACACACCTCACATCAAATCTTATTAACACATGCAAAAATGTACTGGATCACATTTTGTTTAATTAAAGGAGATTGGAATAGAAGCTATTTAAAAGGACCTATTGATAACAAGTTTTTACACTGTTCCTTTAACATTTGTCTAAAAAGGTATGTAAACAATTATACAAAAAAACAAGCTTTATTTACTCTTAATATGCAAATACAAGTAAAGGAGAAAATATAAGAATCTCTTGGGCAAAAGATTAAAAATGAAAACAAATACATTTTTTAAAACTTAATTTAAAAGTAACTAAATATTTTGTGTGAACTAATCGATCAGTCTATTTATAATAAACCAATAATCTGGGTTAATCGTCAGCTTCCAGTTCGGCTTTCTTTGTATAAGTATTTTGGACAAATACTTTTATTTTGGTCCATGATTTATTTTTTAAAAGTTCTGGATATTTTTCTAACAAGATATCACATTCTCCCTTCTTTGGAGGCCTTTTACGTTTAACGTGTTCCTTAAAGAATTCTAAAACAACTTCTTTCTGAGACGCTGTCCATGGAATCAATTCTCTTCTCTTTTTTATTTTGTTATTATCAACTCTGTTGGAGACTTCCTTTAAGTGTTTCTCCTGTTCATTGCTAGAACTATCTAGAGGACAAATTTCTATAGCATTTTCTATGACTATGTTTTTGTTTTCCAGTGCTTCGTTTTCATCTAAATCAATCTCTTCATCCATATGCAAGTCTATTTCCTCTAGAGATTTTCCCTTGTATTTGCCAGCATCACCTTTCTCCATTAGCAATAATAATTTAGCTATTTTTGCAGTTTGGAAAACGTCGTCCGGTAACCGATAAGCTTTCTTATGTACGTCCAAGGTGTGGCCCATGAACGTGGCTAATTGTTCAATATCGCTTGGCGCCATATTAAATACTTGGCTTAATGTCGCTAAGTGCTTCCGTAACCTTATTGAAGTTAATGCTTTTGGATTTTGAGCTTCACACAATCGAGAATGCTTTTGTAAAATTTTGTATCCCACAATGGGATGTTTAGATTTTATGTTGGGGAACAAAAATACATTATTATTCTCAAGGAAATTTGATCTGGCTTCAATAAGAAGATTCATGTGGTCTTGCATGTTCTTGCTAAACAGAACTGGAACACCTCTTCCCCTTTTACCCCTAATTACCAACTGCTTAAAAGTTTTCAGTAGTATTTTTTCAGATGCTGTAACGGTCTCGGAAAACTCTTCATAGGTATTGAGAGATTTGTCTTCTACTGAAAGATATGTCGCCAATTTCATGCGTTGTAATTCACCCACTCTTTTTCTGTTTAGAAGAAGTAACCGACAAAAAACTGTCTCCATTAACAAATTAAAATTTCTGGTGTCAGTCAAATTTTCTTTTAACTTTTTCTAAGCTTCATTCCCCTTTTCAATGAGATAAGATCGAAATAATTTCAAATCGGCTGCCAGAGGTACCATTGTAATTTTATTCCAGGTTTTGGTGTTTAAGTCATTCCCAGCTTGACTGGATATTTCATATTTCCATGTGTTTTCTAGCAATTGCTTAAACATATTTATATTAGCCTCGACTTCCGCAGCTGATACAGTATGGTAGTTATATTTTTGCTTGACAAGATGCAAGATTGCAATATCGCAACAATCCTTCAAACTCCTACTTATGTTCATTCCGAAAGTAGGAGACAAGTATACATCATTAAGAGAATCATATTTCGCGATAATTTTTGCCCCACTGACTACTATATCAAAATACTTTGGCTGAAGCAAATCATAGAGGTTATTGATTTTTGAATCCAATTTTTGGCATTCAATTAATATTTTAGCTAATTCTCTTAATTTTCTGGAACAAATATTGACGTGATGCTGCTCTCTATGTGTGTTTAAATATCTTTTTCCAAAAGCGCAAATAAGTGGATCCTTTTTTGCAGCCAGAGACACTTTATCAGCCCGCATTCTTGGAAATACTTTTACTTTTAAATCATCATGAACATGTAATTTTGGCAATAGAATATTGTGCGACTCACTTAGTGGGGACTTTTTAACGCCTTTTGTATTTTCTGGGCAACTCTTTTTATGCTTCCACAGCAATTTCCGCGAGTAAAATCCCAGACAAAAAGGGCATGGAATATAGTTGGCTTCAGAATTATCTACGTAACTTTTGTGAACAGGCTTCAATGCAGACTCTGGGGTTTTGAGAAAATTTCCCTTTTTTCGCAAAGATGCTATAAAACGCTTTCTGTCGATAGATTTCGCAGGTAACATTTGTATTTTTTGTACTTGAAGTTCTTGAGAATGGTTTCGTAGTAGGTATATGCCTGGCAAAATTTTGGACTTCACTTTCACAAAAATAACAGAAGTCTGGACAGCGTTTAACCTTGGTTTGAAATATTTTTGTTTTATCCTTTTCTTGTTTTGCGAACGTGGTAGTGCTTGCAACATCTGTATCCTAAAAATTGTGTTTCAATAATTATATTTATTTTATTTTAATTTAGTACTGTTACCTGAGAGATTATGGGTGCCGTTTCAGAAAAGTTTGTTAATGTATCTGATGAGGTCTGAAAATAATAAAAACAATTTATTACAACTTATGTATACCCACACTAAAATATCGTCATATATCTACTACATTACACTGTATTGTGGCACGAGCATGGAGTATATAAACAACCGCACATTCTCGCCACAAACCCAAATGGATTTGTGGCGTAGATGTAGTACATAACCTATTTATATTATAAAACAACGTGGCCGCAATGCTTTAAAGGATGCGTAGATTTTTTTTGAAGTTTGCGTTTATAGTGGTGGTTCTGATTAAATATATTTTGCTTTGATTTTTTCTAAAAACAGTGGAAAGCTCATATCTCGATAAAAATAATTTTAAAGTCTTCTATAAAAAGCCGATGGTATAAAAATGGAGCCTAAACTAAACATTTATTTTTTAAGTAAATATTATGCAATTTATACATTGAGGTCGTATAGCGTATAGAAGTATAGAAGTAATATGGTATCAAATGTATAATACTAACTGTAACTAGTGAGCTTTGCACAGCAGTATCTACTTGGACGTTTATTTTTGGTGGTCTGTCATCATATCGGTCAACTGCAATATTGTAGCTTATTTCATGTAGTTGCTGTAAAAAAGAATATTTTTGTTATCAACATTTGAAAATGAATTACTGTTCGTATAGGTTTTAAACAATTGAAAACTATTATTCATGCTATGACAGCAACCCATCAATAAATAACCAAAACGTTGTCCCATAACACCATTATATACATTATTTAATAATTTTTAAAATAAAAAAATATATAAAATAATATCGACGGTTTTGCGGTAGTTGTTCCGCAATTGTTATTGTGAACATAAACCAAGAATAACTAAATTCCTGCCTGGCTCTACAAATGTCTAAACAGCCAACTCCAGTCGAGTGGTTACCCTTCTATGAGTTTTAAGTAAGTTTAGTAAGTAATTAAAATATTTTGTCACATGTCAGTATAAAAAATGTGCGTCTAACTCTAAATATAATTTTTACCTCACCAAATAACGAGCCGCCATCACTATCTGTTGGATAGAATGTGGGATCTTCCAAACTACCGGATATTATGCTACTCTCATCATCTGAATTTGATGCACCTAAAATTACAAACAAATAAAAACTACTATCACCAATGGACTTAAAAAAAAGAACGAAGTGTAGAACTCTAAAGCGTAATTTTGAAAAATTCCCATATATACTGATTTTTGCGTTTTGCTTCTATTACTTACTTTCAGGATGTGAGTGCTCTGTGAGACCATTTTCAGAATTTTCTTTTTGCGGATTTAACAAAACGTCTTGATAAATTATAATTTTCCTATTTTCTTCTGCGGCTTCGTTAAAGGTAAGAGATTTTAAAGTTACATAGGTGTTGGGTACATCTAAAATGAACATTAAAATAGTTAAAATACTTTTTAAAATAAAAGACTGGGGCGTACCCATATTTGGCACTGCGCCAGAGATTACAAGAACATCTAGCTTTTATCGAAAGCGTACAGATATAACAAAACCGATTTTGCAATTTAAGGTGATCGTTTTGCTATTAGTTTTTGAAATTATCACGAAATACATATTATTAGATAATAACGTAACGAAATTACCTGGTAGTTTTTGATCGCTTTGATTGAGATTTCTCACCATATCAACCAGTTTGCGGCTCCTCGACGACATATCTACCCTAAGCAAGTATACAAAATTAGGTCTTGTGATATAAGAAAGTTTACCTATCTATAGGGTTTGCTAAGGGACAAATACATTAAAGCTGGTAAAATTACCTTGAATCTTATAGCTTACGCAGGGGTGTCTCACTGTCTCTGTATGTTTTCCTCGAAATCACTCCAAAATCACGTGCTCGAAATCAGGAAATCATATAAGAAACGTCCAGAATCACGGCGGAAATAATAAATATAATTTCCACTTTATAAAGTAATTACCTACTACAACAAAGAAATAATCGTTTGGCAACCTTGAACATAATGCACAGCGGACGTTTTCTTCCCACTTTAATCCCACTAAAATCAAAGGGTTTTGCCGAATGTGGAAACATATAATTTTTAAGATGTAGCTATCCATATTTAATAATTTTTTGCACTTTTTTTTATAATAGGTAGATTAAAAGCAAATTAGTTTTCTTTATGTTATGCTTATAGATTTCATAAAGCTATTATGCTTATAGATTTCATAAAGCTAAAACATCATCATGTAGATGTATTGTTAGCACGTATATTTTGATTTCACCTAGGCAGTATCTTTGCTTTTAAGTAGGTAGTGTAAAATAATTTTTTGTATAATACCTAAATTACACTGTTCATGGAACTCTGGATTTAATTTTTTGTTTGTTAATTTGTCATTTAGCAATAAAATGTCTTAAGGCGATGCCCGCTACTGCATTGTTTAATTAGTTTCAAGGATAAAACGTCAGATTAACTGGGATTTTTAAAGCTCATATATAATTTTTAGTCATCAGTTACCATTAAAAAAAATAAAATGATTTCAAATAAAGCAGGCAAATTTTCGCATTTATGCCGATATGACTATATGTAAATCTATATCTGAGGGTATTTACAGTGTACTTTATGTGTACAATTTTTAGTAAATGTTTCAAACTGAAGATGTCAACATGACATTTAACATTTTTATACAAATCGGTATCTGAGAATACTTATTTAATGGTGTCTTGTAAATGTAACTAACATTTTTTACATGTGTTCTTTTTGTAGCTCCAAAACTATTATAATGCGCACATAATAAATGGCGAATGTTAAAATATACAGGGTGTCATAAAGTTGGGTAAAATATTTCAATGGAATACTCTTTAATACAGTTTGTTTAAAATAAGCAGGCAGAAAAACTGTGAGTTTTTGCGAGAAATTTATAATAGCCTTATAAAAGCATTAAAACAGATTTTAAAAATATAATGTTTATGAAAACATTTTTACCTTTTAATGCCCAAAAAATAGTCATTTAAATTCCGTCACCCCAGATGTAAATAAAATGTTGATTTAGAAAAATGGTTAGAACAATTGCTTAGAAGTGAAAATATTATCCTATAATAACAAAAGTACAGTTGCCTGTATACAGCTCATGCCATTGAAGATCTAGTGATTTCCGAAATCTCTGTACGTTTTTTTTCGAAGTGAGACTCCCCTCGGCTCTACGTATACATAATTATTCTGAAATAATCCGCTTTGATAAAAAAAACTTGCCAATATGAGCAAATGATATCTGTTTTAATTGATATTTGATAGCATTATCATCTAACTTTAAAAATAATCCATGGGTATGAGGGTGCGATAACGTTTCAATCGAACGTTCCGAATTATATCAACAATTTCTTACTTATTGTTAAAACCTTAGTGATGAACATTTATTAGAAATAAATAAAAAGACACACATTACGTATAACATAAATACAACAAAACGCCGAAGTCGCAATGAGCAGGCATCTTATTACCAACGCATCGAACTAAAGTTATAACAATCATCTGGAACATACAATGCCTAAAAAAATGCTCGTAGCTGAATACAATAAAACTCCACTAAAAATAACATAATTGATTTGGATTATTGAGAATTGCGCGGGATTTCTTTTTACAACACTCGATATATAACCTAAAAATCATGAAAACCTTTCCAAATTAACCCTTGATACAACTGGATACAACTTTACTTACCTTAACACAAATTAATATTATCTAAAATAGTTACTTACCATGTACTAAAACACTTTGTTCACATTAAATTAAAACTAACGAACACCATAAACAAAAAACATCTAAATCGAACCTATTCAATAGTAACTACCGAAATTTTTTCCATATTAGCATCTATTTTCTATTTGCTAAGCGCTGTTGTCAGCTTGTAGGACGCAGAATCATCTTAAAATGGATACATATATACATCGCAACAATATACACGAGCAATGATGGCGCTATCTGATGTTAAAAAGTATGAACTTCTCTCCAAGTATTGTTTTCCATTTTGGCGTTGATTCTGCGTCCGCCAAGAAAAATTTAATATTATCTTTGCCAAATATGCGTTTGATTGCAGTATTTTTTTTTACGCTATTTCATTCAAGGTCGTAAGTAGTTTCGTTTCAGATTTTTAGAGGCCTCTCATGACATTCCCAATTTGGTTACAAGGAGATTATGTTTCTGCGTCCGTATATGGACGTTAAAAGTTGGTGGACGTACAAATATATGGAAATTTAATATGTACGGATGCGGAAATAATAATGAGATATATATATATGTATATATATAAATATATATATATATATATATATATATATATATATTTATATATATACATATATATACACATATATACGTGTGTTACTAAATGACTATGTGCGGAACTAAATTGGATCACACTTCATTAAAAGGAAATATTCAACACGAGGGAAGTTTCTGGTAAAGGAAATTTACCGATTTTTAATTATTTTGTGATGAAGAAAACTGTAAACACGAGTTCAGGAAAATATTTCATTTCTCAAATAATTTTCTAGGGCAATAACGTTTTTCTCTGTGTAGCGTCCATGACATAATCGAAATTATAAAACCCACTACCATTTCGGTAGTGCGTTAGGGTGCATATATTATTTAATCAGATTTAACTTCCTGCTTGAATTATCACTCAATCTAGAAAAAAAGAAACGTATTAAAACAGCTCGGGTACAAGGAATGTTGGAAGTGAGAATTATTGGCATTTTATTCTAAAGAGTTATAGTTAAACCATTTGTTTACAAAAACATGTTTCCTACCAATCCATGCAATATACCTTACTGGTCATCTTTCGCAACCCGATAGATGTTTCAATTCGTGCATAAAAATGAGGAAAGAATCTTCGAATTTCTTCACGTACTACCAATTACCTATCCAAGAAGCTCTCTTCACGAATCGGCGGCACTTTTAAATAAAAAGTAACCTTATTTGCGCGTCCCGGCTACCTTTTTAGTCGCCTGCTCGGACCATCTTCAAACAGCTGAAACCGGGTGCGGAATTACGTCATTATGGTCATTCTATCATTACCATTAGTTCGCTAATTGCTCGACGATGTTACTTAAGTTTTAACAATTGTATGCCCGTGTGCGGCGATTACAGAATAGAAATTATGTATTAGTTGCGTCGCTGCAGGTAGTCCGCATCATTGAAGGAAATGTAAATAGTATAGATGGATGAGTTTCAATTAACGCCATATGCTGTGAAAGCGGAGAAAATATGACAAATAGTTATTTTTTAATTTTGATCAATTATGAAATTTAAAAGGTTAGTAAGTAGGTAACCTAAAACTAAGTATAATTTCATCGGTGATGTACCGTTTTTACTTTTCTCAATACGCATGAGCTGCTTACAATCTCGTAATGCTATCCTTTGTGACCACGAAACATATAACAGAATACTAATAGGTTAATCTACCAGAATTTTTCGTGAAAAAGCAAATACTCTTCCCTCGGATTTTTTTTAAAAAAGACGTAAGTATACCGGCTTTTTTGTTTTCAAATTTTTGACAAAACTGTATTGGCTAAAACTTCTATGTTCAATATATAACCTACAAAACAACAAAAAATACACGTCATAAAGAATTTTTGATTTTTCTTCATAATTTTCCTTGTATTTAATAAATTGTGAAGAAAACGTGTAAAATATACTTCTAGTGGTTACTAATAAGCATACCAAATTTAAGATTTATATATTTAATAGGATAGGTGAAAAAATCATATGCAAACCGGCAAATTGAATGTTTTAGTTTTAAAAATGTATTTTTTTATTCGTTTTAAAATGATATTAAAAATATATTTTTTGGACAAGAAATTTTAATCAATTTCTTATTAAGAAAAAGAAAATAAAATATAAAATTACAGAATTTGCTTTTTATGTTTTTATTATTTTTTTTATAATTGAATGTGTAACAGGATTATATATTGTAATCGAGCCTTATAATTCTATAGCATTTAAATGTATTTATTTATTTTAAAGTAGCGGGCAGCCCTGTAACATTACTGAAATTAACTAAGATATAATAAATAAAATTAAAGGTACTCTTTCTTCGTAGATCATAATTAACAGAGTTAACAAATATAATTATTAGTATAAACTAATGAAATATCTTATCTCACCAATTCAGCGGCGACTTATATCTCGAACAACAGCAAACTGCAACAACGTTGGTATCTTCTTTTTGAATATAGATATTTTAAAAACGGGTCATTATTTAAATAAAACATTTGGTTTTTTAAAAACAATTTAAACATCTATTAATAAAAATAAAATAATATGAATTACTGTACAAAAATAATGCTTAAAATTAATAACAAAAAACTATTTAAAAATAAATTAAAATCTAAAAAATGTGTCGTCATAGACGAATAAATGTTTCAAAGATGTCGCCTAGAGTTCTACTTTATGTGAGAATTGTATTAAATTGAAATATAATTACATTTTCGTCTAAATAAGATAAAAGTACCTTCTATATAAATGTCTAAAACTTAAACTAACTTATCCGCGTTCTGGATCAAAAAGAACATGGCGAGAAAAAGGAAGGCAAAGGAAACCCTTTCAGCCAATCTTTTCTGAAGGGAAACAATGCTTTTCCAAAAAAAACATCGCCTTTTTCGAAGAACGCTTCTATTGTAAAATATTCTATTTTAATTTTAAAACAGTAAAATGGCAGTTTGGAATGTTTTAATTATCATTACTTTTAACTTAAATGAGAGATAGAAAATCTTCCCACGAAAAGGGCCATATGATAACCGTAAACTTTTAAGGGGATGTATAGTGAGTGCAGCTTGATAGGTTTAAGATAACGTGTTATTTATTATTTTGTTTGGCTTTTAAAACTAATATTAAGTAGCTTTACTTTAACGACTTCCGTTAGAAATGTAAAGAAAAAGAAAAAACGATTATATTCAAAATTAAAACCAAATAGTAAAAATGCTTATTAATAAACTATTACAATTTTTAAATTAAATACTTTTGTATTTCATATTTAAACACTAATAATATCCCTCTTTATTTCATTTAAAAATAAAATTATATTGACAATAGTTCTATTTTTTTGTTTAAAAATATCTGTTTGGCTTTGTTTTTGAATATAATCGTATTTTTCTTTATATTTAATTATAAAAATAAAATTAAAACCGTAAAAAAACAATTTTTAATTTTTTATACCCTTGATTTAAGAAATTAAATTCACTGGACCGCAAAATGAACCGGACAAACAAATTTTTGTACAAATTCAATCTTAGATTAATAACTTTTAAGTTTTTGCATCAATTACAATAATTTTTTGTTAAATTGCAGATGCTTCCATTTTCTGTCATCGATTTTATGAAAAGTTTGGATTGATATGTTGATATACAGGGTAGAAGCAAAAATTGTATGTTGCCCCAAATTATCTCAACAGCCTGTTAGAAAATTTAACTCAGTGATGTGCCTTAGTACGAAATTTTTAAGTCCCATATTTTCTTAATAACTTGTTTTTCATTTATATGGATATCTGTATTCTTAAAGGAAAAACACATTTTTAAAGGAAACCATGCAATTCATAATAAGGACATAAAGAAAATTAAATTTATAAAGTTGGCTTTGAGCTTAGCAGTTTCCATGGCTTATTAAAAATATCCAGAAATTACATATTTATTTATTTGTTAAGTTGGTTTGTTTATGTAATGTGTGTTTCGGACCTGTTCCGTAAGCAATAAGTGTTTTAATGAGAAAAATTAATGATGAGACCAGAAGAAGTAGCGCAAGCGGTTGCTTTACAAGATGATGGTCGTTCCATTCCGTATATCGCAGATAGGCTTGCCCATTCACATAGAACAGTATCTGATGCGATAAAAACAGTTAGATAAATTGTTTCTTACTCAAGAAGACCTGGGCAGGGAAGAGGGAGAGCTATAAACGCAGTTGAAGATCGATTTCTTCGACTTCAGGTTCTTCGAGAGTGAACGGCTTCTGCTCCAGTTTTGGCTAGAAGATTGGCAAATGTAGCAGGCACACAAGAAGGAGGTCCTCTACTAGATGAAGGTCGTCGAAGGCGGCGCCTGGAATTTTAGCCAGTTCATGTAGTTTGGGACGAAATGGACGATTGGCGAAGCGTTCTCTTTACAGATGGGTCTTGTTTTAAGAGAGACGTACCTGATATACGCCAAAGAGTAAAGAGAAGGCCCAGAGAATGATATGCTCAAAATTGCTTCTCTCCTACAATACAATTTTGTTGCGGAGGAGTGATGGTATAGGGCGGCATTTCTTTCGAAACCCGTACAGACCTTGTTACGCTTCAACGAGGTAAAGTTGCCATTGCTTAAATCAAGATGATACTCGGAGTCACATAGTCCTAATGACAAGGCAATATTTGAAGCATGTATTAAACTGACCTCCAAGAAGTCCTAACCTGAATGCCATTAAGCATATGTGGGATATCCTAGGAAAAAGAGTTAAGCAGAACTATGGCGAGTTTCATGCTTTGTTTGTGCTGGAACAGGCGCTAATAAACGAGTGAGAGCAGATACCTCAAGACGCGGTTGCTGTTTAATTTAATCCATGTCAGAAATGATGAGAGTTATTGTTTAAGCTCGGGGAGGCAAATATTCGTAAAATCGATGACCTAAAATAGAAGCAACTTGACAAAAATTATTGTAATTGATGCAAAAACTTAAAAGTTATTTAAGATTGAATATAATTTTGTTTGACCGGTTAATTTTGCGGTATAGTGTAGAATTTCTTTTTAAAAAACATACCTTTTTAGTGCCATTTTGAAGAGAATGAAATGAAAATCGACAAACGCTTCAATTTTCAAAATTGAATTGCAGTTTTTAACCGTTCTATTAGATTCATAGACTTAAAAGTTGGTGAAAAATAGTCTTCAAAAATTATTCTTTAAAGTTTAAGCCACAAACAGGAATTTAAAATACAGATTAAAATCTAAGAATAACAAAACTCAATTATTGAGAAAAATTTACAGATAAAATCTATAAATCAAACTGGTACTTTCATGACATTATGCGAAAGATCCTTAATTGTGAATATTTCTTTACAATTTTGGTCCAATAACGTTACCTTAAATCACTCCCCTTTGTAGAAACAGTGCCTAAATGATTCCCATCACTAGCTTTAAGGTTTTTATAAAATCTCCGATATTTAACACTGACTAAAAATGTTGGTTGCCCAAGCCTATTTATCGATTTTTGTATCTAGGATTTCATTTTTAACTTACATCAGAAATGCTGGTACAGTTGATAAGAAAGTTGATGTGACCAGCGGTTTATTACTTTTCCTATTGCTGTTACAACACGTGACCTATTTAAATTTCATAAACTAAGAAACGACCATTCTAATCCAAATCAACAGAGCCTGTTTGTTTTTCGTTTAATTAAACTGTCACAATATTTCAACAAATTCTCGTACCATCGGCGTTCAGTTTCACGATTTTTTAAAACCACTTACTTAAACCACGAGACCTGTTCTAATGATCCACATTGTTGACAGGTAAGCTCAGCAGGGGCGTGAGATTTTTTTTTGAGTCATCGAACGGAATCCTATAAAGAACCACCGTCGATCACCATAATTAAATTCGTGAAACGAGAAAGTGTTTTTGGATTTAGTCAGTCGAGTCGTGAAAATAGGATTTGACTTATGAAAATAAGCTTTTTACGTTTTTGTATTAACACGTTGCTTTATTACTTTTTAAGAAGTGTAGCCAAGCGAAAGCCTTTATTGATACACGCAGTCTGGGAAATATTAAAGATCGCATGTTAATTAGGGAAGTGGTTGCTTATGTAAATTAGAAAAAGTGTATTTAACTATTTTCGTTTGGCCACAAAGATTACCTGTTTGCCCTTGTTAGTGCTTTTAATAGGTATACGTTTTTTGGGCTATTTCGTAGTATAATTTTTTTTAAATATAAGGCTCTCTGTGCATAAATCGAAAAATTCACCCATTGTCTGCAGTGTCATATATCGTTTGGTTAGAATTACATAGGTATATGTGCATAGGAGTAAACTTTTAAGTAGGAAGGTTTGAAAATTTCGGCATGCATAAACTAAGAAATAATATACAACTATGTTTGCCTAAACATGAAAAAAAAAGTTAATTATGTTAATGTTGCAACTGAAACAACATCACGAAAATTCCCTGCCAAAAAAATTTTGAAGAGAAGACTTATTTATAGCTTTAAAATTGTCCTGTAATATTCGCAGTCAACCTGCAGCCTATGTTTCATGATCGTTTTAATTAATGGCAGATATATTCTCTGCGGATAAGATATTTTTTATAATGTTTGGTTTTGGTGTTATTACTGTTGTATTTATTACTCAACCTGTTACGTTTGGAGGTCTGTGAAGAACGTTTGTCCAGTTTTTTCTTTATGAGATGTTCCATATTTTAGTTAAAAAAGTGTTTGTGAATAACTTAAACTGGTTATTTTCGAATACAGAAACAGAAGACTATCAATTTTACAAGACATCAGCAAGTTTTTTTTTTTAAAAGTGACACCTTGTGTATTATATGTTAACTAGAGACAACACTTTTTATGTAACCCTAAAAATGGTTTTTGGTTCATTCCATTAAGTTAAAAGTAAAAAAGTTATTAACGTTTAAAATGCTGTCAAGATAGATTGGACTGTACAAATGTTCGGCACTTGTTTGATTTGCCATCGGTAAATATGACACAAGTTAAACTGTGTTGTGTAATATACAAATAGTGTGATCAAGCATCTTGGATATTTGCCAGATCCACAATTGTTTTCTGTGTACAAATTATACATACAACTAAGTGGAAAGTAATTTGAGTACGATACACATACACACATACAACTTTGTTATAGTAAGAAACTGATTAAAACACATACACTTATGTAAGTTCAGTTGCCTAACAATGAAAACTGGAACCTACGACCTTGTTAGTGTACAAATGTATAGAATAAGGCACATAAAATATTTTTATCCAAAAATATCATTTTTGGATAAAATTACATACAACTATGTAATTCTAAGCAAACGATATATTAAAAAAATGTAATGTTTCGCTCTTTGAGCATCAGGCCTAAAAATAGAAAATCACAAACTAGAAATACGGTATACAACAATAAATGTCAAATATTTTACCACGGGACACACAGCAAAAACACAACAAGCATCAACAATAAACGGACACGTGTGATGTTATGACAAATTAAAACAATTAACTAAAATGTTTTTTCCCACGATCGTGCGGCAAGTACCACTTTTCCGTAAGATTTTTTTTCGTGTTAAGTAGTCCTGGCAAGTAACTTTTCAGGACTACTTGCACTGAAAAGTAACTTTTCCGCACGATTTGTTAAATTAATGAATATCTTACCTAAAACACTCCATAAGGTGAAACACTTGCAAATTAAGTTTTTTTTCGTAAGAAGCTCAATAATTTTTGTAATTACAGTATATTATTATTGAACTCAAACCTAATTAACGTTTATCTGACGACTATATCGACCGTAGGAAAAATTTTGTACCTAACACATGCGGAAAGTGTCTTTTCCGCCCTTGACGGCTTGACCGCTTCGCGTCGGCGTCGTTCGGTCAACTACCGTCGCGTGCGGAAAATTAAATAACTATAACATTTATACAGGGGCGGTATTTATTACGAAGATCAATAATCCATCCGGACTTTTGAATATTCTACTAATATTCAACGTCTCAAGTAAGTCCAACTTATAGCCCTTATTGCAAGAATTTATCATAGTATGCTACTTTCAGGTAGACAATCACGACTGGAGGTTAGAGGGTGGTTAGCGAAAGATGATTTAAAAACTAGTGCGTCCGAATCTTTAAATTTGTTAAACTGAGCACAATGGTCTTTAATTTGAATTATCACTTTGCAGCCTGTATACTGCTGAACAATAACTGCATTTAATTTTATAAACATTCTAGAGATGAAAATGGGGGCACTTTGTCATTAACTTAATTAAATGTTTTACTGTACTACTGACCGACTTCAAAAAAAAAGAGGAGGTAATCCATTCGATTCCATGTATTTTTTTTTTAAATAAATGATATGTATTACTTCGCGATGGTTTGAGCAATTCATTTTCAGAGAATATTCAAAATATTCTCCGAGTGATCCCATAGCATATTGAAAAAATGTTAAAAATGGCGGTATAATGTTGAACAATATATGCGTTCACTGATGCGTTCACTATTCTGTCTGGAAGAAAAATTATGTATGTTACCATTATATATTATATAATAAGACATGTTATTATACCATGATGTTACATAATATGCAAACTTCTCTTTTACAATAAAATTCTTATAAATAGAACTAAAAAGGATGAAATTAAAATTTTTATAAAAAGTAAATCCGATTTCAAAAAATGCACTAAAAAGTGAAAAATATAATTCTATTTCATCTGGACAATGTTACTTTGTGAAGTTGGCTCCAAACTAATCAAGACTGTCAGACATTTTACTTGGACTTTATTGGACCTCAACACACTCAGTACATAAATATATTGTTTGTTATTAGGTAATTAAGGATAAGTTTAGCGCTAAATTTACAGTTAATTTAAATGTTAATTTTGCCTTTTTGGTGCATTTTTTTAAAGTTGGTTTTATTTTTTTATAAACATTTTTAAAAGACGTTATATTATTATGTTATATTGAAAAAATAGTTTTGCAATTTGCATGGATATATGACCAAGGCAAGTAATAGAACTGTAAGAAAAATTATTATTGACTTTACATGTTAGGATGTTATTGAAAATATATCTGTTGATAAATTTGTAATAGATTTTGTTAATGGTGTCTATTGGAAATACATTTTTCACAGAAATTTGTTTGCTTGCAGAAAGATCTTTTCAAAACGCTTCACGAGAGAGCAGGTTATTAAAAAGTCCGTGAAAAAGAGAGTTAAAACTAGACGATGTATGTGAATATGGAGAATTTGAGTTATAAAAATAAGATTGCCTATTGCCAAGGCTTTCTATAAATCTCAAACCCTATTGTATTATTTTGCCTTTTTAAAAGCAAATTGAAAATAAAAATAAGAACTTATTAGATTCTGTTTTCAGCGTAAATAAAAATATTGTAGTGAGTTAACATTGTATGAGTTTTGTGTCCCCTCCATTCTTTAAAATACAAACGTTTCAAATAAAAAAGTTTCGTTTCATCGAGACATTTAACTTTAGTTATTACAAAAAGTCAGAAAAACAAATAATTTTCCAGAAACTTGCAAAAAATGGAAATGGAAAAACTATTCTAACTAAAAAACAAAAAGAGGATTCAGTACGTGGGTCGTTGGGGGTTTAATGACACCCATAAATCTCGTAAAATAGAAATTATGCTAAAAAACAAAATGGTCAAGATTAACATTTTCAGATGGAATATTTTGCTTTTTTCCCCATCATCAGCATCCAAAAATACGTCCGATACCACATTTTCATAAAAAATCTTATCGCTTATCCTTCGCACCTTTCAATTCACCTATCAGTTAGTTTTGCTCATCGAATCGAAATCGCCTGTCATTTTTATTTATAATTAAAAATAAATGAACCAAAGAATATTAAAATTTCATATATAATATATGGCATTATGACGTGCACTATACAAATCTCTAGCCTTACAAAAAGTACGTTACCCAGAAGGTTCACGAGCTCTTCAGCTATTACTTATTCTGTGGATGCGAACTAGCATTAATCCACTTCAATGTATTCAAAAACCGCTCAGCATTAATCCACTTCATTATATTAAAAAACCGCTCTGACCTTTACAGAGGGAAGATGTTGAGATGACGCCTGAATTTTAACTTTATGCGTACCACTGTAAACAATGGGGGCTTGGGTTGAATGATCCAAATAAACTAAAAAATAAAAATAAATCATAGAAAATATGTTTTATTAAAAATTATCCCCTAACGCTAAAAATGAATAGTTCTTTAAAAGGATTTTTTTTAAAAAAAAGCACATATTTTTTTGGAAAAATCCGGGTCAGTCAAAAATACAGGGTGAGTCGGGAGGATCGCCCCAAACTCCAGGAGTGTGTTCTATGAAAGATAGTGATTTAAAAAAACTCATATGTTCTTATTCGATTTTCATTTGTTTTCAACTTACAACAAAAATAAGATTTCAAGCATAATTCCATACATACAACATAATAATTATAGGGTGCTTAGAAATCAAAATAAGTTAATGTTCCATTTACTGGTACTATACCTGTCAGTGTCATTTTTGAATTCGTACCTGTCAGTGTCATTTTTGAATTCGAGCTGTTGAACATATTCCAAAATGCCGAATTTTTACTCACACTTAGAGTATGCGAATATGATATTTGTTTATGGTTTTTGCAATGGGAATGCTTCAGCTGCTGCTGAAGAATACCGTCAACGAATCCCATTTCAACGTCATCCTGATAAGAAAGTATTTATGAAAGTTTTCAACAAACTATGCGAAAGCGGAACACTTCCCAGTGCCAACACAACTTCTGAAAGAGCTACTCAACAAACTTTAGAAGTAGAAAATATTCTGGACCTAGTAGAAGAAGATGCAACCATCAGTTCACGCAGAATGGCTGCTCAGTTGGACATTCCACAAAAAAGAGTGATAAATACGCTCCACGAGCAAGGTTTGTATCCTTACCACTTACAAAAAATCCAACACCTACAGCCAGAAGATTTTGCCAAACGTATGGAGTTTTGTCGGTAGATAGACAATAATCGTCATCTTATATCGCGCATACTTTTCACGGGCGAAGCAACATTTACTCGTGACGGTATTAATAATAGTCACAATTGCCATGTCTGGTCAGAGGAAAATCCGCATGCAACAGTCGAGAGCAACTTTCAACATAGGTTCTCGGTAAACGTATGGTGTGGTATGATAGATAGTTATGTCATTGGCCCTTTTATTTTGGAAAATCGCCTCACAGGGGACTACTATTGTGAATTTCTCGAAAATGAATTACAAGGACTACTGGAGGATGTTCCCCTAAACATCAGAAGGCAAATGTACTTCCAGCATGATGGAGCTCCAGCACATTTCGCACATCAAGTCAGGCAACACTTAGACGGGAGGTTTCCAAGGCGTTGGATTGGTCGCGGTGGTCCTATTATTTGGCCTCCAAGATCTCCTGACCTCAATCCACTCGATTTCTGTTTATGGGGCTAGTTAAAAAATGAAGTGTACAAAGTGAGAGTGGACACTCGAGAAGCACTTATTCAGCGTATCAGAAATATTGCAGATGAAATTAAAGAAAGGCATGAGGCAATTAGAAGAGCAACAGGTGCCCTACGTAGACGAAGCCGAAAATGTTTAGAGCTCAATGGGGGCATTTTTGAACATTTAATATGATGAAATCTAATGATTGAAACGTTAATTTGTTAGATCTTGTTTATATTCTATGCTGTAAGTTGAAAACAAATGAGAATCGAATGAGTTTTTTTAAATCAGTATCTTTCATAGAACACACTCCTGGAGTTTGGGGCGATCCTCCCGACTCACCCTGTATAAGACATATCCAAAAACCGTGAAAGTTGTTTTTTTTTAAGTTACTATTTCAAAAATTATATTAAAAGAAGAATTTTGAAACATTTTTGTAGAAACCTGGATGATATTGGCTAAAATAAAATATGCCTTTTCTTATACACTATAAAATATTCACCTATTAATTTGGAAAATATTATGATTCTAGTTTATTTACAAAGATTAGTTTTCAAAATATTTGACTTAAAATTTACAGCAGTTTAGGTAATTTATCGCCTAAATTACCAGAATATGCCAAAATTTCGTGGCACTGAAAACAGAAATTTAAACAAAAGTCCGTCTATTTTATTACTTTAAATAGATCACTTTATATATTTTTCGTCATTTAAAAGGATATTTTCTTCCTAATTTTTAGAAACATATGCTTTTCCTACCTTCATTACTCATTCTTAATATAGCTAAACTTGGAGATTGCGTCTTACCTGCTACTGTAAAACAGCTGATAAATATTGTTAAAATTAATCCGATCAAAAAAGTTCCATCGTAATAATTATGTACATAAAATCCTACCTTTTCTTTAATTAGAAGTTTATTGTATGATGTATGATGATGTATTTTTGTACTTACTAAAATAAACTAACACGTATTAAGTGTATCTGTTTCGTGTTTTATATATACAGGGATTCAGCATTATTTATTCATTTTTTTGTAATACATATTTCCTTGGACAAACCTATTTTCTGCTTATTAACTATTTGTCATTTCATTTTATATTCCACAACAATGTTTTTTTTTTATACGGGGTGAAACAAGACTTAAGTCCTTATAGTTTAATTTTCGAATTTTTTAGACTTTAAAACCGAACGAGAACAGTTTTGCTAGTTCTAATGAATGATTTAGTTTTATTTACATGTGAAATTTCCTTATATTTCTATTGCTAGATGATTAAAAATTTCACCAACTTTCAGTTTGCACTGGGCGACATAAATTTGGCACAGATTTTGAATGACAGTGAACTATGATTTGAAGAAGGCGGATGACTCTTGACATTTATTTTCAAATTTTTATATAAATTGGGCTTGGAAGTAGTGAATTATACATTTTTAAGAAGAAATTAAAAAATATGATTGCAGCGTCAAGATAGAGGATATAACATTTTTTTCCTATTTCCATTTAAACTTGATCACAAAATGATTAAAATTAGGCCTAAAACCGACAGTCCCAAGAACTTTCAAATTTAAATTTGTCAAAATTGGACAATTCAGTCGCTGCCTTTAAGCAGACATCTTAGGATTTTAATATCTTCTTGAAAATGTATTTGCTGGTGACAGTTTGAGTGTCCAATAGTTTATTTAATGGGATTTAAAAAATAATGACAGTTTCCGATGAGAATATTGACGAAATCTTGTTAACTTAGCAGATTCGCTTATGGTTTTATTTTTATTTGACAAGAGAAAAAAACAATTTATCATTTTTATTGTCTACACCGCCACAGCGTATGAACGATACCAATTAGGAGGCATACATGACGGTTAAGTCAATGATTCAGCATTAATTTGTTTGAATTACCATTCAATTATTGATGTATGTGATTGGGCTAATAACCCTAATTATGCTACTTTTATTAAAACCGTTATTAATACGGTGCGTTGTTTACGGTTTTATCATAATTTCGTATTTATTTATTCATAGTTATCTTTAGGTATCCCGTCATAGCTCAGGGCAAGAAAAAAATTAAAAATAGTATAATATAAGTTCAGCGAACATTTTTACTAACATATTAATATACTATATAGGCTAGATAAGGGAAGTATTGGAATCGCAAACATTTTAAGAATAAAACAGAACAAAATTTACACTTTTTAATTGGATTAAAGGCAGTGCAGCGCAGATAACAAATGAGAGTTAGACAAGGACGTAATAGAAAGGTATTACCGTTTTTAATTTATCCAAAGTTTTTGTAGTTTTAATTTGACTGATTATTTTGTATCATTTATATTCTAGAATGTTACTTTAACAAATACTATTATTTTGTTTTTGTTCTATTTTTAGTGACAATTTATAATAAAAAAAAAAGTTTGATTTGAGTGAGTGATTTATTAACTTACGTTTTAATTTATACATATTCCCGAAATCCAAAAATAAATCGTAACGTCGCCCGACTACTTGACAAACACGACCTTGAATTTCATAGACTGTGATTGGGAGCCCACCAGTCAACTCAGTTTAGACTGCGCGCGTATTTCAGATCTGAATTTCGGTGATTTGAGAGGCGATTTTATGGTTATAATTATAGTTTATCAACGAACCTAAGCTATCTTAACGCTACCAGGACAGATTCACCTAAAACTATAGGTTTTGTAAAAAAAATCCTTGTTTTAATATAGACTCGGAATTTTTTTGGCGCGATCGTATCTATAATCTAATCCGCCTTTTCATTAATTACAAATTTTGTTTTAAAAAAAAACTAAAAAAGTCATCCGTCTGTACGGGGATTCGAAAACCTACGCGTTGTATCTAAAGCCGATAATTCTACCGAGCCAGGAAACCCATATACCATTATAAAAAAGTTAAAAATTAGCTGTATTTTAGAAATCAAATACAGAGTCCTATTTGATAAATCGTGACTTTGGTTTGTAATATGTTTGTGACGCACCCTGTATAATGTTAACGCTATATTATAAATCTGCAAATAAGCATTTACAACTTTTTCTTAAACATTTTTATTATAGAAGGCAAAATAAAAAGTTTAGGCGGTGGTACTTCTCTAATGGTCACCAGGTACTATCAATATATACTGCCTGAAAATTACAATAAGTTGTTAAAATTGGAATACTGTATAGGTTTTATTTTTTAAGTCACCCTAAGAACTTTAGGTAGCACCAAATGACTGTCTTGAGGTGTGAGTTAAAGCATTAAATAAAATATAAAAAATGTAAATAAATGCCACAGATTCTAAATTCTGACGCACATCTTTGCAAGACCTTGAATAACCAGTAGTAAATATAGCATATCAAAACCCGATTTTAGTTTTTATCTTGTTTCATTAATTAACGTTCTGACCCTCCTTGCAAAGAAATTTACTAAACTTCCAACATGTTTAGTTAATTTATGTATGGCTTTGTTGAAGCAACATTCTTTTAACTTTTTATATACCATTTTGCCGGAATTTTATTCACATTTTCTTGTAACGCTTAAAACAGTTTCCCATTATAGTATTTTGCACAGATACATATCCCATTAATATATATAATTATCATAAAACAATTATATACGCGATAAAATCGAACTCTCCCATTCCTAACAACGTTTTACAACTGATTATTACTTCTATCACAAATTCTCCCTTTGAAATAAAATTTTCCGGCTCCCATCAGATCTCCCGACTTATTGCCCGATTAGGGTATGTTTAATACAGGTTGTTAAACCACGGATTATAGTAATCTAGCTTTAACTCCGGGCGAGTTGAAACAAGGAACCTTGTGCTCAAAACGTCTTTAAGCTCGTGTTTCTTAACAACTAAAATAATTACGAATAATTTTAGTGTAAACAAAGAATTTTTGCATATTTCGTTTTAACGACTTCATAGCAGTGGCGTAAATATCCGTGTGCGATGTGGCGGCGCACGCGGATATAGAGGGCCGGATTCGGAAAACTATTTATTGTGTTTATTACATTGTTGCCAGTGTGAAGAACAACTATTTATGGTATATAACTTTAATAAATCAGTGTCTTTCAATATTAACAAATGATGTGGTCAAATACGTAGTTGTACGGCGCGGTGGATGTTTGTTTAAAGTGCGGGACACGAAAGAAAACCGGGCGGAGTCAATCGGTTTAGAAAGATCGGCCAAGAAATCTCTTTAAACCAGTGGTATCCCGTCGTTCTTTAAATAATATGGCATTCCTTTTTGACTATACGCACTTCAAATAATTAAAAAATGTAACTATGCTTAATGAACCTTTATCTATATTTGTCTGTTTTCTTTCGTGTACCGCACTTCTATATCTCTTTTGTGTTGCAAAATGATTTAATTTTGATTTTCCTTGATCGATTTACCTATAAATATATTTTTTCTTGAGTTCTGTCATTAACGGTTCCCGGGCTACTGCCTACGTCCACTATTATTGGACCACCCAGTAGAGTGATACACGATTTACAAGTCCAGATTTTACAAAGGCACCCAGCATCAGATCCAGTGAACGAGATTTATCAAAATTTTAATTTATGCAGTTCGACTTTGGGCTGCTCGGGTATGCCAAAAGTAGCCGTCTGTCTCCGTTTGTCATATTACTTTATACAGGGGCCGTCATTGTGGAGTACTAATAAAGGGCGTTTCCTAATTACGTGCTGATGTTAAAGGGGGTGTTTTTATGTCCTAAAAGTCTTAACTTTTGAGATACAGGGTGGTGAAGTTTAAGAAGAAAACATTTTTTTTCATCCCAATTCAGATGCTATTGTAGATAACTGCATGAAATTTGATACACGTCTTCTATGCATTAAGGAATATACGGTTTTACCCAGGTTATTACATATGCGCGCCACTGATAGAAATTTCAAAAATTGATTGTTAATAAAAAATCCCCTTTTATGCATAAAGGACGTGTATCAAATTCCACACAGTTATTTATCTATAATAGCATTAGAATTGGGATTTTAAAAAAATGTTTTTTTAAAACCCTGTATCTCTAAAGTTAAGACTTTTAGGTTCATATTAAACTTTTTTCTTAAAAAGGTTCAAGAATAACTCCACTTTAACATTAGCACGCAATTAGGATACGCCCTGTATAGTACTTCACAATGACGCCCCCTGTACAAAGTAATATGACAGACGGAGACAAACGGTCACTTTTGGCATACCCGAATAGCCCAAAGTCGAACTGCATAAGTTAAAATTTTGATAAATCTTGTTCACTGGAATCAGTGCTGGTTCCCCTAATATAACTATATTGATGTGTTAATTTTGGAAAAATATCAGTTCTGTAGTTTTTCTAATATTAATTGGAATATTAGATAATTTTTGACACCCGGTATTGAACAGAAAATAAATTATTTTGAAGCAGTTTATTGACAGCTACTTTATGAACAATTTTAGAAAATATATGAAAAAAAACTAAGCCATTTTTGAGGTTGACGGCTGTGATTCTAATGGTTCGATTCCTTCTAAATCGTTGTCTTCCTCTGAAAATGATGACGTTTCGTCGTCATTACTTGAAGATCCTAGTGTGATAACTAAATCATCAATAACCGTTTCAATTTTGCCATCTATTTCCCAGTATTTAACTTCAATAGAACGAACATGTTTAACATACGATTTCCAATTTTCAGCCGATATTGAGTCAATCGCTTCTAATGTTATTTTATTTAAATCTTTAATTGAAAGTTCACCGGTATTGCGCTCTCGAATATATTTTTTTACTCCTGCCCATGCAAGTTCAATAGGGTTGAGGTCGCACATGAATGGAGGCAGCCTTAAAGGTGTATGACCGAGGTTACGTAAAAGACCGTCAATTTATACTTTTTTCTCTAGGCTTGTTAACTGATATTACTTCATATAATTGATATTTTCTCCATGTTGAATCACATACAAGATTGTTCGATTTAAGCCACGATATCATATGAACTTTTGTAGAGCATTTAGTTGGCACTTTATCTTCTACGTGAGAATGATAAGATGCATTATCCATTACTACGACTGATTTGGGAGGAATGTTAGGTAGCAGATTCTTGAGCAACCACTTTTCAGAATTATCTCTATTGATCTGTTCATGATAGTCTCCAGTTGTTAGTCCCGAGCGAAAAACTAAAGCAGCACCTGGAAAAAACCGGCTTCTGAATCAGCATGAACTATAATAAAGCGAATATTAGAGCGGATTCCCTGAACAACACCTGTAACACTTTCACTTTGCCAGCATTTGTTCACTGTCATATCATTATCTACCCAGGTTTTGTCTAGATACGCAATATTGCGTCCTTGTTGCCTATATTGTCTTACAGTTAACAGATATTTCACCCGCCAGTGAAAAATATTTGGCCTCTCAGCGAGCAATTTTCGTTTATTTTTGCACTTGCGCCAAAGAAAACCATTTGATCATAAAAGCCACTTTAAGGTTTTATACCCGTACGGAAAATCTATTTTGTTCTTTACAGCACGAAGTAAGGGTTTGTAGGTCGGAACCTTCTTCAAGTTTATATAAAAATCCTCTGTTGTTGTCGAATTACTTGAAAATCACCATCGTCAATTTTATCTTTTTATGATAATCGGGGTCTTTTTTTACCAGGAAATTTTAAAGGTGAAGTAGAACATGAGCGATCATTATGTTCTATTTGAATTTTTCTTACACTACTTTGCGAAACACCTGTGTAAAATGCAACGCGTTTTGTTCGATTTTGAATTGGAATAGTCAAACTATTATTTTCAGTTTCTCTAGTACATGCCTCTATAACGTTCGCAATAACTTCACGTGCACCGCTTCGAATTGTTTTTTCTCTTTTGCTCGCCATCGTTACTTCGAAATAATAATTCAAATTCAACGCAACGCATTTATATAGAAATGAAAACAAATGCTCGAAATGTATAGGCGCCATTGGAAATAGCTAGAACCTCCTAGCGGCAAGTGCATGGAGACTCTAGGCACATCCCAATTACAAATGACTAGTGCGAAATTTACTTAATCCTCGATTAATTTTCCGTACCGCTTAGCTGGCGCACTTTATAGGTGAAGCGGCAAACTATTACAACAAATAAAACAACGTAAAATTTATTTGCATACACAAATTTTACTTTTTCGCTTGCTTAAGACTATGAACCTTTATTTTAAGGACTTCCTGGTTTTCTTTCGTGTCCCGCACTTTACATCCGATTGGGTATGTAAAAGGCTTACTCAACGAAAATGCAAAAAATATTATTCTCGTAAGATAATACGAAAATTTTCTCGATTGAAGTCAATTTGAAAATCATGGTTCTTGGGTTTAGACTGTTAAATTGGAATTACTTTCCACGATTCGCTTCCTAGTGGACGAGGTATCTTCGGAGACGTTTACTGCACGGGATCAAAACACTGAGTTCAGTGCAAAAAAAAAATAATTTTTATTCTAGTAAATGAACCGATTTTTAAAACTTTACTTTTTTATATTCATTTTGTTTACATTTTTTACCATTCTTGTTGCATTTTAATTATTGTGTTTGTGAAGCTCAAAAGTCACTGTTCTGTTGAATAGTTGAACAATAACAATTATGATAATACATCTATTTTATTCACATACTTAACGATCAGTCAGGTTGAAACAAGTATATTTTTGTCCAGATCTAACACACATATGTAAATAAAACCACCACCCCGGTACTTCTGAATAGAATTTTTTAAATCTTGTTTTTATTTGTTAATTCATTTTTATTTCCTTATTAATATAATTATTATTTATTTTTTAAGTTTATTTACAAAATCTATATATTCTTTATATTCTAGAAAATGTGATTTTACCTACTTTTTAAACATTTAATTAGGCCGCCATTTTGTTTTGCCATATGCCACATAGCAAAGTTCTACTAGTTCATTCTTGTTTCACATTTGATTTTTGTGCTTTTTTTAGACTTTCAACTCAATTGTATAAGTGGTTTTTTGATAATGATAAGTAGCTTTTTTTAGACAGATTTTATTGAACATTTAATTAGGCCACTATTTTGTTCCGCCATTTTAGATTTGTTCATCCTTATGTCTCATCGATTTTCTGTGCAAAATTTAGAGTAAATTAAATAAGTAGCTTTTTAGTAATTTTTAATATTTTACCGGAATTATTTTAACTAATCAAACTCTCATTTCTTTCAGCGCTTTTCAACTGATTATTACCTCTATCACAAATTCTCCGGCTCCCATCAGATCTCCCGACTTATTGTCCTATTAGGGTATATTTAATGTAGATTAAATTAAAAATTAAAAGTAAAGCTGTAAGTACAGATGATATTAATATAGCCCTAATCTTCTTGTGCTGCCCTTATATTATTGAATTTTTAACACATATAGTTAATGAATGTATTCTTCAAGAATATTTTCCAAACATATACAAAAAAGCTGTTACCACACCCCTTCCCAAATAAGTATACATCAAACGTTTTCAATAATTTTAGAAAGAGTACTGGAAACTCAAATTCGCACACATGTAAATATAAATAATATTTTACCAATGAACTGACAGCATTAACTCTATTGGATTTTAGTAAAGCTTTCGATGTTTTAAATCATAAAATATTAATTTCTATATTACACTATGTAGGGTTTTCGATAAATGCGTCAAACATTATTAAATCATTTTTCTTCGATAGATTTCAAAGTGTGAAAATTGATCACAATTTTTCTGATTTTCTTAAAATTAATTATGGGGTTCCTCAGGGCCGCATTTTGGGTCCTCTTTTATTTAATACCTACACAAGTACTTTCCATACATATTTTAAATACTGTCAGGATCATCTTTACGCCGACGATACCCAACTGTATTTATCTTTTAAACCTTCTGACTATTAAGAAGCCAATATTAAAATTAACTCTTATTTACACGAACTGCTTAAAATATCCTCTAAACATATACTAAATTTGAATCCGTCTGTTGTTCTTTTATTTGGTAATAAAAATATTCTTAAAGATATAAAGCCGGATGTCGATATCTTTTCATCTTCGATTTAATTCACATATTTCTTATATTCTTAAAAAAACATACTGCTCTCTTAAATCCTTATACCCGCATAGAAATTATTTTGACCAATCTACTAAAAAGGAGCTTTGCGATTCATTAATATTGTTACATTTTAATCAATGGGATCATATATATGGTCCGTGTTTGGATAGAGGTTTCTCTGTTATAGGAATATGCCTTAAATATAAACTCGTTACCTCCAGACCTATTTCGAATGTCACGATCTTCTATTTTATTAAAAAGTTTTAAAAAGAAAATTACTACTCAGTTACTCAATTCTCAGTAGCTTTTGAAATACTCTTAGCTTCACTTTTCTTTCTTTATATTTCTGTCCCCTCCTTTTTCTATTCTATTTTCTTCTCTTCATTTTCTAATAATCTTAGTACATTTTTGTTATTAATTTATTATTTAGCTATTCGCCAAAATTTATTTTTTAGTTTATAGCTGCATTGGTAGAACAGACTCTGGGGTACAGAAGTCTGAAAAGCGTGCTTCTATTTACCTTATTTTTATGATTTTCAACCTTGTACTTATATATGTATACATATGGTAAATAATAAACGTTATTATTATTATTATTATTATTATTATTATTAAACCGCGGGTTATAGTAGTCTAGCTTTAACTCCAAGCGAGTTAAAACAAGGAACCTGAAATAATTACGAATCCTATAGATTTACGTCAATTCCGTTCTATTAGTATACTTCCTACATTTTCAAAGATCCTAGAAAGAATTTAAGAAACTCAAATAGAAACTGTTCTTAGCACGTATAATATGTTACCACCAAAACAATCCGGTATTCGTCCAAACTTCAGCTGTGCTGCGACTATGGCGGATGTTACAGAATTATTTTGTTAGATTTTACAAAAGCATTTTTATACTATATAGATATTGACATTTTAATTTCCATAATTATATAGGTTTTCTGAGAGTGCTTCTAATGTTATAAGGGTCGTTTCTTTTAAATAGGTCAAAACGGGTAAAAATTGGACGCCCCGTTTCAGACTCTCTTAATGTTGTTACTCGAGTGCTTAAAGGGAGCATTCTGGGCCCAGTATTCTTTAGCATACATACCAACAGTTTTCATACTTCTCTAAAATTTTGCAATTACCACCTGTATGCAGATGACACCCAATTATTCTACTCTTTTAATTCTCTAGATTATATTAGAGCAAAAAATAATATTAACTCAGATTTGAATCCAATTTTTAAAATATCATCTGATCATATGTTAAAATTAAACCCCAATAAATAATTGATTTTACTATTTGGTAAACAAAATATTGATAATTACTATAAATATAAAACTATACCGGTAGTGCAAAAGTGACTTGATCAGTTTCGTTTTAAAAATCATGTTTCTTTTGTAATTGCTCCAAAAAGCTTATTGGGCTCTAATATCTATATACCCTTATAGCCACTTCCTCAGAATTCAATAAGTTCAAAACTGTTTCATTTGCTTTATATTTGGGTTTACCTGTTTTTATTATAACTTTTTGAAATATCGTTCTCCCTCATATTTATATAACAACATTACATTTTGAACTTATATACATAATTTAAATTTGCGTAGAAATACTTTATCCGTTCCTAGAAACAAAACTGCATGCTTAAAAAGAGATGTTTTTCGTATAACATTGTCACATCTATGAATTCGCTATTGGGAAATCTGATTCAATGTGCATTGTCTTGTCAAACTTTTAAAAAGTAATTCTTTAATCAATTCTTTGATTCCCAATAAGCAAAATAATTATGCCAAATCAAATGCTCTCCTTTCTTTCTTTTTCTCTCGGTCCCCCTCTCCACCTTAACTTTTCTGTATGTCTTTTCTTCTAAGTTTAAATTTTAACCGCATATTTTTACATGTTTGTGAAAGTGGGAGCCCAGGAATGTATCCGTACATAGTTACGCCACTGCTTCATAGGTATAATATAGAATGGGCGTTTAAAAATTCACGAGCATCGAGCACGCTGGTTGTCGATAATAATATATTGGGAAAAAATAAATTGTTTGAAGTCAATTGAGTATGTTGTAACAAAGCCAAAATGATATATTGTGTGTTTTATTAACGAGATGTTTGTAACTATTGCCGGGTTTCATTATTTCTATTATATACTCAACTAGAGATAATTTAATGTGTATAGCGTAATCAATTACAGTTAGAATTGCCAACTCTAGAGCCCTGATTTACGGAAAATTGACAATTCAAATTCGGGATGGGGCTGACAAAAGAGGAACACAGCAAAATTTCGCTTTATATTCAGGAAGAGTAAGGTACATTAGCATGCAAAAAAATGAGGCACTTGATAAAATACATGAATCAAATCAGGGCGTAATTGGCAAGTTCCCAAGTACCATTAAAAGGCTCATGCAAAGGACTTTGGGAATGGTGGACAAGTGGTGCCAAAAACATGGTCTGTCTGTTAATCGTGATAAGACCGAAATAGTGTAACATACAAGAGGAAGGTGCACCTTGAGAGGCTTACCATTTTGGGAGAGTTGAGACCTTCCGGGTCGGTGAAATATCTGAGTATTTTAATAGACTCCTGACTGACCTGGCGGGTCATATTGACAGGATCAACTTAGGGACTTAAACCTCATACTATGCACTGGCTTTGCATGTCAGTGATAAGGCCAATGATCACTTATAGAGCTCTTGTGTGGTTGTCCGCCACTCGCAGGACAACACAGGAAGCTTTACACGCTCCAGGGTCTTGCGCCTGTCTGGGCGTAACTGTAGTCATAAAACGACACCGACCCCAACCCGAGCTATGGAGGCCATTCTGGGATTAAATCCTCTACATTTGCTTGTAGAGGAAAAGGCTCAGAAGGCTTCTGTTCGATGAAACGACTGGGGTCGCTGGAATTTTGGAAATAAACGAGTCTGGACAGAACTGATCAGGTCCAACCCTCTCCTAGCTAAGAAAGATGCTATTATTCCGGTCTCAATAGCCTCTAAGGGGTTTCGTGTAGTTTTTACTGTTAGGGAACAATGGAGGAACGCCCCTTAAATCGGAGGGCATTCTCTGGTTTATAGACGGGTTTCTAATGGAGGAGGTATCTGGGGTGGGAATCTATGGGGAGAGACCTAGGGCAAGAATTTGTCTTGCTCTTGGACGGTTTACGACTGTATATCAGGCTAAGATTACAGCAGTATTGGACTGCGTAGTGGAAAACCATTCCAGGGAGTATCACGATTACCATATCTATATATGTATTCGAGCAGGATCAATTCACCGCTTATACTTGAATGCAGGAAAGCTCTAGAGAGACTGTGAGTTCAATAAGGTTAACCTCATTTGGGTATCTGGCCATCTGGTCATTGGGGGGTAATGAGGGAGCAGATCAGCTGACTCGGGAAGGTAGTAACACTGCTTTCGTTGAGGCGGAACCTGCTCTTGGTATTGTTCCTTCAACTGTCAAGGCCAGGATTAAGAATCACACTGTCGATGCATTCCGTGCTGAATGGCACGAGCTAGCAGGACTCAGATAGTCTAAGGTCTCCATGTCAGATCCTTTTAGCCGTTTTGGGACTTCTAAAACTAAACAGAGACCAACGTAGAACCATTACCGGAGTCCTAAAACTGGATACCTGCATAATATTGAATTCGGCAATGATCCATACTGCAGGTTTTGTGCTGAGGTAGATGAAACTACAGAGGATCTGGTCTGTCGATGTGGCGCTTTAGTCAACGCTAGACTGGTTTGTATAACCCGAGCTTGTGGAACGTGTTAGACCTGAAAGGGTTCTTTCTTTTTTAAAATGGAGTGGGCTCCTGGTCTGAGACGTCTTCTTAGGGGGGCAGCACGATGGTGCTGTCCTTGTCATCCTCCCCATCTATGTCTATGTCTATGTCTAACCAAACGTGAGAGAGGCCAATATTCTTATAATAATAATTAAAATTTAAAAAAAGCAGATTTTCTCGTTGCATTTCGAATAGATTCTTCAATATTTATTTACATCTAGGTAAAACATTTTTCAAAGTAATTTTTATAACATATAATAAACTAAAAGAAGCTCTTATATTCTCAAAAAAACGAAAATATTAATTCACTTTAGGCATGCAACAAATGTAACAAAAATTTTAAACAATCTGCTTGTTACATATCATTACATAAATTTTTTCATTTATTTTTTAAGGGAATTTGTACAGGAACACATAAACCATTTAAAAGGTGACACATACTAGCCAGGGTAGAAACCATGAGAACACCAACCGACTAAGAAGTCGTGATTAAGGGTCAAAATTTCGTATTTTTCTTGCTGCCCGTTTTCATATAAATAAAGCTCGAATCCATAGCAAAATCATTCAGAATCTATATGACCTTCTCAGAGGTTTAAATACCGGGGAAGACTGCAAAATTCAGAACCAGAATCAACCTCAACCGCATATCCGGTAGTAAAAATCTTTTCATCTCTAAAAGTCTAATCAGGGAATACTAATTTCACTTTTTCGAAACTTTTATTTATAGTTATTTTTTTTTAATTATTGAGATGAAGTCTAAGTCAAGAAATTCTCCACGCCATTCTTTCGGATTTACATTTACAGGAGACCATTTGTGTTAAAACTAAATATATAAAAAAACCTTTTTGTGATCCTGGCTTTAAAATTAAACTGAAATTTAACTTAGTCAATATTAATTTTTTTTAGTTTATATCGCATTATTTATAGAGAGAAAAAAAAGAAAATCTTAAATCGAACTTTTATTTTTGTGAAAACATTTAGTAAGAAATTTACAGCCAAATTATTATTAGTGTTATTATTACTATTATAATCATTATGTGTATTATAAAATGATTTTATTAGAATGGTTCAATTTTATATTCTTATGTTAATTTGTTTACAAATGTATATGCAACTTCTGGTTACTAAAGGAAAGACAGGTAATAATTCTAAAAAATATCTGTAAAAGATGTGGAATATGGCTTCGCCGTTTTCGAGGGTTTCTTTTGTTTATTTACTATATATATGCTAGAATACTAATTTACAATTTTTGATTGAAATAAGGAGTAAACATTTTGCACTCTGGCAAAGTAGACTGTGTTAAATTATTTTTGTACATATATCAGGGAGTCACTAAGGTTCATTTTGCTCGTTGGAAAAAGAAAGTTTCCTGTTCGAAAGCTGGCAGTTATTAAAAGTGGTATATGGTGTGTTTAAAAATACAAATATTAAAAAAAATGTTTACCACCATGTATCTCCATAACCAATGATTTGAGAACCAGTATTATTATATATTTTTTATTATTTTCATGAGAACAATCTTTTCTACCAGCGGATGACATCCCTTAATGAACACCTTGTACTAAACACTTTTCTTGGTTTGACTAACTATTAATATTTAAAATAGTTACTCCTAAATACGACACATTATTTACAAATTCTTAGCTATATTATTGTGTACATAACATATAACATATTCTAAACATTTATGATCATTGTTTTGGTTCAGTTCAAAGTAAAACATATCAATAAATCCAGAAAAATGTTGTATATAAGGCCAAAAATAAGCCTGCAAAAAATCGAAGCTCTCAATTAAGGACTTAGAATATGTACAATAATTTAACATCGACCGTCGATTTTCGTTATTTTGAAATTTATATTTTACACAGTCAAGCGATTCATTCTTATTTGTGATATTTATAGATATTCTAAAATTGCCCCTTTGTTCCGCCATAGTTTGCAATACCCATTTTTTTTGCAAAAGTAGGTAAAGGGGACATAGTCGATCACATATTAAATATTCACGAAACTTGACCGACACAGATTTTCTTGTTTGAAGAAGAGACCAGTCTCTATGTTCAAAAAAAACTGGTAACTACATCAAGAGTGCCACTTTTCTGTTCCAAAATGAGAACTCTTGAACTAAAAGAAACATTCTTGCATGAAGAAAAATCTTTTCTGAATGAAGATATTGTTTTCTGTGTATAATTACATTATTGACGCCGTGTTAAAAACATTCCTTAGTGGCCAGGTGTCTAATGAAACGTTCTATATCGTCTTAAAATCAAACTTTTAAATAAAAAAGAAACCGAAGTACCACAGAAATTCTTCAAAAGAAAACAGACATGTTGATTAACAAGAGGACGTCTCAAGATTTTTAACGACATATTTTACTTACATTTCACGCAATTATCCGAATTATTACTCTCTTTTAGCAGTCTCCTTTTCAACGCAATAAGAGGTGATAATTCTTGAAAATTAGTACTTTTACAATTGCTAATCAAGAATTATTAACACACCCAAATACATGCATCTCTCGACATAAACAGAAAATGAACACCTGTTAATTTACCATGCTCAATAAAATAACATGTCTGCAGTATCAAATCTACACAACATAATTAGAGACATGCGTGTAAAAAGTCTTAATAAGGAGGTGTAAAAATATGTGGCGTGCCGAGAGCGGATTTTTATTAAATCACCAGTTGGTTGGGACTAATTTGTTTAATAAATATCAGGCATATAATAAAGACGGTATTAAATTTAATCCAATCATGACATGTTATTTTTAGAATGTTTGCTATAACACCTCATTTTTATAGGTACAGGACAGTTATTCCTAAATTTCGAAAAAAGTTTTTTTATAATATTTACAAGAAATCATCATATTTTTTTGTACAACCCTTGTTTTACATCTATAAACAAGGGTACGACTACAATTTCAATGGAACGCCATTAAAACAAGTAGATAAAGTTTTTTGTCCCTTAATATATCATCTAGTTATGTTTCAAAACATGAACCATACGAAGGTATTTTAAAGCCTCGCCTCCATCACAACACCCGTTTACAAAGCTGGTGATAAAACTAAAATCACTTACTCCCATCCTATGAGCGTAAGTAATATTTGTTTCTCAAATTCAAAAAGTACTTTGTTATCAAAGAATATAAAATTCTTGTGAACAAAACATGTGAAAAATATAGAATACACAACTTAGAACAAAAATATTAGAATAACGAAAATTAGTGTATATAAATAAAGATGGATATGTAAACAATAAATTAAAATATTAATAAAAAAGAAAGTAAAATATAATCATAATATAAAATAAAACAAAATGCAATAAAACCAGATATTCAAAAACTAGTCAACAATACACTTTCATATGTAAAAACAAACTACAGGAATAAAAATGGTGCAACAATCTATCGCATAAAGAAAGTCATACCATGTAAGCATAAAATTGTAATATGCCTTACTGAGTTAAAGCTTTTTAAGGGATCTTTTAAAGCATTTAACCGAGTTTTTTATTTGAGTTGGCAAATGATTAAATATTTTGACCTTTATAAATCAATGATTTCTTTATTAAAGCCGTTTCACATTGGGGTGCTGGATCTCCAATAACGTTTTGATTTTCAAAATCAATGAATGTGATTTTTATAATAAATAATGACGTTAGAGTGAGAATTTTCTGAGATAAAAAGTAAGGTCTGCAGGATTCTCTTGGAGTAATGCCAAGAATGCCTCTGACTGCCTTTTTTTCTGCAGAATAAATAAAATATTCTGGTATTGTTGGCTGTAAACACCCCAAAATAAAATGCCATACTCTCAAGCTGCAGTTCTAATTGCAAAACAACCTGACGAGTCTCTTGCTTTATCCCAATATGTAATCCACAAATTGAAGTTCACCATTAATTGAAGGGTACGCGAATAAAACAAGAATTGTCCATTTTTATCAAAATCGCGATTATGAGCGCGATCTATAGGATATTCCTTTGACTTTTACTATGTAAAATATCAGCCGAATATAACTGGAAATGTCCGCAGAATTTAACTCTGAAAATTTGCTGTGCTGGAATAAAACTAGGGATGTCTATGAGCGACATGAATAAAACTGGAAATGTCCACAGGTGGCGTGATATTTTTATAATTTGATATCTCTTTTTTCCTGCATATTTTGTCAGTACGTACACGGAACGTGACTAAACAAGTGAAATATTCAATTTTTGTTCGTACTTTTGTCCTGAAATATTCGTGTCAAGTAGAAATGAGTGAAAATACTGAAGTAAAGCCGAAAAAGGGAGTAAAAACCGGTCGAATGTAAGACAGTATGAAGAAAATAAGTTTTCTCACGAACAGGGAGAGCCATGTAGTTACAAGCGGCTTAGGTTAAGTTAGGTTTTGAAGTGCTTGGTGACCTGGAACGTGTTATCAAAATTCAATAGCCTGACATCCATTGACGAACAAAACAGTTACCTTTGTGGTTTAATATCGGTAGTGCCAGTACAACGGCGAAGAAGTCGAAAGCAGGAAATAGAATCTTCTTATCATCAGAGCAGTTTTGCATATAAAATAAGAGCTGAAAAAGAGCAGGCTATACAGGAAATACCTGTTTGTAGTAAAGCATTTATAAGCATTCATGGAATTATTAAAGGGAAGTTGGAACATTTGCAAATATCTTTGAAAAAATCTGGAACTTCGCCGAAGGATTTGAGAGGAAAGTACTGCGCGATTAGTAACAAGTTACCCGACAATTCATATAGAAAAGTATATGATCGTATTAACAGCTTTAACGGGAGATTATTACACTACAGTTTAAAAGAATCAAATAAATTATACTTACCTGAAAGTTTGAATATCAAAAAGATATTTTTGATGTTTAATCAGTTGCATCCAAATGAAAAAAATTCTTATGAAACATACAGAAGGGTATTCAATACAAAATTCAATATAAGTTTCGGATACCCTCGCACCGACACGTGCAGTATAGAGAATGAGGTCCATAAAAGAAAAGCGCCATGTTTTTATGACAAAGAAAAAATATGCTAAAAAACGAGCCATGACAAACGGAGACTTTGCAGCAATTACTATGGATTTTCAGAAGAATATCTCATTAACAAATATCCCAACTAATGACGTATACTATTGCAGGCAGCTATCAATATATTCATTTAACATTCACGTGTTAGCGTCCGGAACGTCATTGTTTTACACTTTTCATGAACATTTGCAAGGAAAGGTGCCGATAAAGTATACTCGTTTCTTTTTGACTATATAATCTTGGAACTGAGATTAAAAATTTACACGTTTTTTATGATTCTGCGGGGGGCCAAAATAAAAATTTTATTGTGCATGGGGTCAAACGACTCCATTCCATACAAATCACATTTCCGATAAGAGGCCATTCTTATTTAGAATATGATAAGAAATGGGCCTAATAAACTTGAAAACAAGCTTGAAGATTGGTATGAATTACTTCGGAATTCAAGGATAAATCCGTCACCATTTACTGTCATAGAAGTTAAACAGGAAATGGACGACGTTTTTTAAAACCCATTTTGTAGCAAAATTGCAACTCAGCCTGTTAAGGAAATAATCTGCAAAAAGGACCATCCCCGTTTAATTACATATCGCATCACATACAATGGTCACTGGCTACAAAGTCCAATAACAAAGCCTGGAACCAAGAAACCTCTATCTCAGCCTCATTTAGCCGCCAACGAATTCATTCATTTTCTTCAGATTATCTTCCTATCGATGAGGCTAAGTATAAGGATCTCATGAAGTTAAAGCGTTTTTGTGCAAATCCCGATGCAGAAACTTTTTTTAAACATCTCTCATGAAGTTAAACCGAGCAAGCAAACCAAAACCGTCAAAAGACGAATTCAAGAACCCTCCATTGCACCTAAAAGTACCGAATAATGGATCTAGGCCGTTGTGGTAAGTTTTGATTTATGGCAGTTTCCCAATTGTGTGACAGGGCTAACCAGGCAAATGTCTTCTTTTTAGATGAAACGTCGTTAATTCTCTAAAAATGGGTATACGTAATCCACGTTTCATCAAACATTCCCTATGAAGTGAAGCAAACCAAGGCAAAATAAAAGGCAAGTTAATATTATTTTATTACGCACAGGATGGACAATCCTTGTTTTATTCGGAAAAAGGGTGTAGTTGACCAACATTTTTTTTATTTTTCTTTAAAATAACTTAGAAACTACTACTTAGTTAGATGATATTGGATTAAAAACTTTTTTATTTCAATATTTTGATGTAGATTGCGCAGATATGATTTAGTTTGTTTAGTGTCAAAGCATATACATTAAAAATCGTTATAACTCGAAACTATATTTTTGTGACAATCCTTGTTTTATTCCTGTACCCTTCAATTGTAACTCCCATGGTATTTGGCTGCTCATGGAGAGGACTACCACATAGTTCCAATCACATTAGATTTACCTATATTAAATGAAAGCTTATTAGAGCTGCACCAATCGTAAATATGTTTGATCATTTGTGATATTTTCTTTTAGTTGATCGACATTCCTGTGGTGCCACACAACCGACGTATCGTTAGCAAAAAGGGGTAAAGTCAAAGATAATTTAATGTTAACAAGCTCATTTATATAAAGCAAGAACAAAAAGGGTCCAAACACAGATCCTTCTGGAACGCTACAATGAATGCCCATGACTTCCGAACGCCTCTCAGAACTCAACACTGACTGACTGCGACCTCCGATATTGGGCCTAAAACTAAAAGACAGACTGTATTTGTATTTAAAGAGCAATATTTTGTGAAAAAATCGTTTTGGTTTTTGCTACTGGCTTAGATGAACGAACTATGGGAACTTACAAAATACATTAACAACATTGACACAATTAGAAAATGTCTCTGAATCTCGCGAAGGCTGGAGATAGTACAAAAACGTCTATTGAAACTTTCAGGGTGCTTGATAATTTCAAATGATTCCTTAATTTTTTTTTTCGTTTATAATTTCCCGAGACACAAGAACCTTGGTATCTTTTACATTCCGTTACCAACTAAGAAACTTGAAAGGAAAATTTAAGACTTATTAATGTCTTGGATTTGCCAGATCTAGAAAAGAAGAGATTGAAGCCAAGCGGTTCGAAGTTTCCTCATTTTTAGGGATTTATTCAAAAATCCATAAAGCTAATGGACAGTTACGTCCCATCGTCAGTGCAATAGGTTCGCCATCTTACGAAATAAGTAAATATTTAGCCAATATCTTAAACCCCTTCAGAGGATGATCAAATTATTATATTAGAATCTCTAAAGGTTTCGTAGAAAAAGTTAAAGGTTTTATTTTAGTTCTTGGTGATACTTTAGTCAGTTTTGATGTTGAATCCCTCTATACAAATGTGCCTATTCAGTTTCTATGATTTTTAATATATTTCAACATAAAATCTTTAATCCATTCTTAATTGAATTGATGAGAGAATCCTTAACGTCTACATATTTCATTTTCAAGTGACTTTTATGAGCAAACCTCGGGTTCCGCCATGGGATCTCCGCTGTCTCCTGTGTCTCTGCTCCTTTAAAACCTAAATAGAGAATATAATTTAACTATATTTTTAGATCAACTACATTCTAATATTCAACAATGATGGCGGCTGGCGACACGTCCGTCGTGTGAAAATCGTGAGAGAAACAAAAACGAAAAAAAAGTGTGTAATCACTGCAATAAAAACGTAGAAAGGCATCCAGAATGTTCCAAGTGCCGGGAAGTATTTCATCCTGCATGTTTAAAACAGTCGGCAGGCAGAATAAGTGCTATTTGTGTCCATGGAGCATTTCAAGGTGAACAAATGCCGACCGACGATGATAAAAAGAATCCAAAAAGGTCGCCGAAATAAGCTATTTGAAGCGTCTGGTTCAAGAAATGGAGAGTAAAAATAAGGTACTCCAAGAAAATGCCATCCTTTTAAGGGAAAAAATTCATTATCTAGAAGAATCTCTAAGAAAATCAACGAACAATGAAAAATCAGGTATGCATTCCAAACATATCTTAAATTCCAATGCACATGACGTGAAGACAAATATAACACATCCTCAAAAAAGTAGGCACATGTCATTATCCACCGATAAAGGAGATTCCTACTCCAATAAGAAAAATTCAGACTTTTTAATTTCCAAATCAAAAACTCTAAAAATCCAACAGACCGAAAAAAAGATTAAGGATGTCAATTTTACCAACATTACCGACGTCGACAATAACAAAACCCTATGTAAAAATGAGACAGATCAAAATGCTGATTCACCGTCAATTATCTCGGTGCCAAACTCATCAGAAAAACAAGATGAAAATGGATGGAAAGAACAACAATCTAAAAGAAAGTATAGAAAACATTCTAGACCAGAGCCAGTGAGAGGTACTTCTGACCAGTTTGAGCTGGGAGTTGGACAAAAATCGACCCTCTTGTTTTTATCTGGATTGAATACGACAGTCACACCAGAACAAGTAAAACAATATATAGAAGAAAAAACAGGTGTAAATAGCAAATGTGAAAAAATGGTCACCAAAAAGGATCAGTTTAGAAGCTATTTCAAAATTGAGGTTCCCACCGATTTAAAAGACCTGGTATTGACCTCAAACATCTGGGGCCATGGAACCAGTATTAACCATTTTTACCACTTGAACAAGCCCGTAAAACAATATATAACCAGTTAAAAAAGTCGAAAGATGATATAACATATTTTAGAATATTTCATCAAAATGTACAATGCTTGAGAAATAAAATACCAGAGTTTGAGGTATTTATTTCAGAAATGGATGTAAAGCCACATTTCTTGTGTATCACGGAGCATTGGTATACGGACCACGAAGCAAATACAATGATCGTTGATGGTTATGAGATGGTTTCCTGTTATTCTGGCAAGTATTCAATACATGGTGGAGCAACAATTTTTGCTGATCCTACTAAACAAGAGGAGGAAACCAAAGACATTGTGGATATGAGCATAGAAAACCAAATAGAATGTTCATCTATAGTGAGTAAGTCATTACGAGTTGTTATTCTTTGCATCTACCGTGCCCCAGGGGGCTCTCTGGATGTTTTCATAGAGGTATTAACGGATATGCTAAATAGAGCATTCAACCTTTTTAAAAAAAGCTACAAATATATTGTTTGTGGTGATTTTAACATTAACTTGTTGAGTGACTCACATTCTACCAAAATATTTAAAGATGTTTTACTCAGCTTTGACTTATTGCAAACCATTTTCGAACCAACAAGAATTACAACAAACTCATCAAGCTTGCTTGATAGTATATTCATAAATACTACAAATGCTCTCTCTGATCATGAGGAACAGATTCTGTTCCCGAGTCCAGCCCTCCCAGGGATTGTGCCATATTTCCTAAAAAGCGAATATTCTCTAAAACAAAAATGCAGTAATTTAAACAGGAGCTGACAGGACTTGACTGGGGTGACGTATACAGCTCAACCGATGTAGATCAAGCCTATAAAAACTTTAATAGCTTTTTCAGCTTAATATTTCCAATGAAAAGAATAAAGGATAGCAAAGAACATAATAAGAAATCTTGGATAGCCCCAGGGATAAAAAAGCCATCAAAGACAAAGCGTAGCTTGTACAAAAAGATGTGTTTAGGAAGAGTATCTCCAATAACATATAAAACTTACTCAAAGCTCTTTAAAACTGTAGTGAAACATGCTAAAACAAGTTCTGAAAAAGAATATATTAAAAATTCACATTGTTCAGCCAAAGCGGTCTGGACCTTGGTTAATAAATATACAGGTAAAACACGTAAACATACTGACAATTATATTGATTCCTTGAGAGAAAATTCAAACCAAACAGAAGTAGACATCCTAAACTTAATAAATAAATTTTATATAAATGCTTGTCCCAATTTAAATATAAATTATAATACAGTAACAGACAACATAAAAAACCACGATAAAAGTATTTTTATGTACCCCGTAAATTCTGAGGAAATGGAAAAAATAATCTTAAACCTAAAAAACAAAAAATCTGTAGGATATGATCAAGTACCAGTTCGAGTACTGAAATATGTCTCAGCTATAATTTCATCTCCTTTAGTTCATATAGCCAATTTAATGTTGAAACTGGTACATTTCCCCAAGACTTAAAGATCACAATAATCAAGCCAGTACATAAAAAGGGTGAAAAAAACCAAATAAAAAATTATAGACCTAAACTTAAACAATTTTAGCAAAATCTTTGAAAAAATAATCAATGAAAGAATAATTTTATATTTTGAAAGAGAAAATTTACTCTCTGATTTTCAGAATAGCTTTAGGCGTAAAAAAATCCACTGTTAGGGCAATATTTCAGGGGCTCAGTCAAGTTTTAAAGTCTTTAAACTCTGGCAAGACCACATTTTCTATGTATTTGGATTTATCAAAGGCCTTTGATAGTGTAGATCACCGAGTTCTTCTTTTAAAATTGGAAAAATATGGGCTTAGGGGTATAACAAACAAATTAATAAATTCGTATTTATCAAATCGTAAACAGTTAGTCATGGCTATAAATAACGATGAATATCTTACATCTAATACTGAAATTGTAAGGAGGGGAGTACCACAGGGATCAATACTGGGATCGCTTCTCTATATAATTTACACTAATGAATTATCCCTAATTTCTCCAAACACAGTCCAGTTCGCAGATGACACATCTGTTGTTGTGTCACTAGAAGAAAATGAATCAGAGTCTGATGAAATTTTTAATGCTCTTAGTCTTTTGGAAAATTGGTTCAATTCTAATAACTTGTTATTAAACATCGATAAAACTAAGCTTGTCAAGTTCAACTACCAAACTGCTCCAAATCAGTCTACCTAAAAAAAATTAATAATATTATACAAACTGTAAACTCGGCTACCTTTCTAGGGATCGAAGTAGATCATAGGTTGGACTGGCGACCTCACATTGATAACCTTGCAAATAAAATAGCTAGATATTGCTATGCCTTGAGAGTTATTGCATCTCACATCAATTCTGAAACAGCAATAATGGCATATCATGCATATGTACATTCGCGTATGAGATATGGCATCGTCTTTTGGGCAAGGGGCCCGGAGGCAGACAGAATTTTTGTGTTACAAAAGAGATGTATAGGAAGCATCTTTAATCTCAAAAATTTTGAGACCTGTAGAACTAAATTTACTGAAAACAAAATTCTTACTTTTATCTCTACATATATATACATATATGAATCAATAATATTTGTCAAGGAAAACAAAAATCTTTTTGATGATTCAAAGAGAAATCATTCTCATAATACTAGACATAAAGAAGATCTAAAATCTACAAAATGTAACTTTACGTATATTCAAAAGAATGTGAAGTATTCAATAATAAAAATCTATAATAAATTGCCAAACAGCCTTAAAAATTTTCATCTTGATAAACTTAAAAAATATCTCAAAAATTTTCTCATAAAGCGGGCTTACTATGATTTGGATGAATATTTCTGTGTACATTTAATTAAAGTCGCCTAAGGAAATAATGTTTTGTTATAAAATAAATTTTAAACTTTGTCATTAATGTTTAATGTGTAAAACTTTTTAATGAATGTTATTATAAGTAAATGTAGGTATAGTGTTTTAAATTGTGTACTATGTCTTTTAAAATTTTAAACATTTTGTAAGTGACATGTCCTCCACCTACTGGGTACTAAATTGCATATTTATCTGCTTAAAATGTAATTAACCTTAAGTTTATAAACAAAAAAAATTGTAAGCTGGGACAAATATATGCATTTCATTTCATTTCAAATTCATTATGAAAATTGAGTCAGATGGTGCCATTCCTTTCCTTGATGTGTTAGTACAACAGAAAGAGAACGGCACCGTAGGTCATACATACGAATAGATATTTAATTTTTAATTTTCACCATCATCCACCGCAAAAACAATCCGTCATCAATTCGTTAGTCTTTAAGACTTTATCAATTCCGTAAGAAACAGAAAAACTGACTGAGTTTTAAAATCCAACGGATATTTCACTGAAGATTTAGGCGTTTGATTAGGGATTATAATAATCCCAGACCTATCCAGTATTGGTAACTCAACCATTAAGTAGTGCAGTTTTACTACCAAGCACCCTGAAAATTTCAATAGAGATGTAAGCTATGTGCTACATCATGCGTAGAAACCAATCAACACAGTGAGTCACGCGTCGATGGGCAGAGGTCGGGTTTAAATACCTGAACTCTGTTCATCGGAGCCCAGTCAATGTTTCGATCTTGTGCAGTGGAGATTTCTGAAGATGCATGTTACAATCGCAGGCAAAACGTCGGAAAGTATATAATTCCAATTTGACATAGTCTCAACCCAAGAACCAATGATTTCTTAAATGACTAGAGAACTAGTTATAAAGAAATCATCAATAAAGATAATGCAAGTTCAATAAGTTCTTCAACGTTAAAACTTTTATATCTAAGAAGATCCACAGAATACTTATTCATTGAGTTTATTTGTAATACCTAATTCTTTATTTTTAGTTATTAGTATATTTATAATTTTGTATTAGGTATTACTTTTCTCATCAATATTTTTAATACATTTTTCTATCATGAAACATTTATAATGGCACATGGATGTTACGGGTGAGAAGTAAGCAGCAAATCTACTGTTTGGTTGGCTGACGTTCAGGAGAATATATTTTGATGCTTCTTATCGGTAATAAAATATCAACATAATTTGCTCATAATACTAATATTATTCTCTATATTTTTAACCTAACCTTAACCATAAATAAGTTCACATTTATATAAACAAATTTACTCGACCTTCCTATTACTAAATAGAATTGGGGGTTATTTTCCCCCAAAATTAACACATTTACTGTAAATCCCACTGTACCTTTTCTTTTCTTCGCTTTATTGTGATTAAAAAATAAATGATTTTTTGACATTATTCATGTAAAAGTATTTAGATTTCTTAATATTACTCAAGTCATTTATAATTAGTTTAATATTATGTATTTTGAATGAGGAGTGCCTGAACAACTTTGATAAAATACATTTTATTTTGTATGTCTATGCATATGTCTAATTCGGATTTAAAGTGAGATTGTAAGAATAAATCTCACAGATTATTTTCCCTTTTCTTATGATTTCAACTTTGAATAACGAAATATTATAGTTAATTTTGCAAAAGTCTGGGTTAATTTCAAAACCTATTTACTTCTTTACAATTATGAAATCAATATACATAAAGATCAAGGCAATCGATACATAATTTATAACAATTTAATAATGCAAGATGTCTTCATTAAAATACCTGGTAAAACGTTTCCTTGTTAAAATAGTTTTTATCAGTACTAGAAATCATTACTTTTCTTAATGAAGATGTAAATATCTGATTTAGTCTGCATGCAGCCTACTACCAGCTAATAGGCATTTTGCTCACGATTTTTTTTCTCCGACTGGCATAGTAATTTATAATTCTTTTTTGTATCTAGCTCATTACTAACATAACAGTGATATATTTTTTAATGTTTTGTCCAAGTTGATGAAGGTAAAAAGTAGACATGAATATTAATAAATACATTTATCTGCGTGGTTTATAATTAAGCTATTATGAACACCATATGAGTGCTAGTACGTTTTATAGTTACCTACTATGACAGATCGTAACACAGACTTCATCTGCGCAACAAAGAATAGCCCCAAGGGTATGATTAATTGGAAAATCTTAAAAAGTTGTCAAATAGATCACCATGGTTTCATTTAATTCGAGATTTAAGAAGGTGAATTAAACGAACTATAAATAATCGAGAGACAAAAATTTAATTTTGATAAAACAATGTTTTAAGGACTTTGGAGTTCAGCAACATTTACCAACCGAGCTTGCTTAAAACATGTAAAAATTCTTTCTTAACCCGAAATAGGATATAAAACCTACAAGTACCCTGGTCCAATGTAGAAATTAAGCTGCTTCTGGCAGTGATTGGGTCGAAATTGGAACACAACTTACCAGATTTAATGTAAGAATGAACCCAAATTCGCGAAAACGTAGGATAGGTAACTCAAATAGGAATATACAAACAAAAAAAGAATTTGAACAAACAAAATCGGTAAATTCCTTTACCCGGAAATTCCCTTGTTATGAATTTTTCCTTTTGTTAGAAATAGTAAAGTGTGACCCAATTCAGTTCAGTACATAGTCATTCAGTAGCAAATATATACTGTCTTTTCAAACATTTTTATTCGGCGCCATTTTGTTCAATCATATTGGGTTCCTAATATTTTACCAGTTTTTTTATGCTATACTTGATTTTTGGCATAATTTAAAACAAATTCAATAAGCGGTTTTTACATTAACAGATACCGCCATTTTGTTTCGTCATGTTGAATTAGTACCAGTTTGTCCTTATCTCAAAATTTAAAGTCAGTTGAATAAGATTTATTTACGTTGATTTTTTAAAAAATTATTTGGCCGTTTTGTACCACCGCTTAAGTAGTTTATCTCTATATCACACTTAATGCGTGCACAAACTTAGAAATCAATCTAATAAGTTGTGTTTCCGGGATGTTTTTTAAAGAATTTGTTAGGCCGCCATTTTGTTTTGCTATTTTATATTCATACCAAATGTTACCAGTTCATTCCTATTTAACACTTGATTTTTGTGCACAATTTGATTTTTTCATTAATAATTTTTTTAACGTTTCACCAAGCTGCCATCTTATTCTGGTATATGCGGTGAACTGACAGACAGAGAGATAAACTAGCAGACGGACCGACGGACTTGATAAACATATTTTTTGGCATCTAGGGACACTAAAACGTGAAGATATGTGAAACCTGAGGTGATTTTTTTACGATTAGAAATATTAAATTTAGCCGCCATTTTGTATCGCCATCTTGCATTAGTACCACAGTTTTATTAGCTCATTTGTATACCACAATTATTTATGGCACACAATTTGAATTTTTTTGACAAAAATCTGAAATCAGTCGAGTAAGTAGTTTTTAAGCTATGCAGTGAACAGACATACAAACTGACAGACGGACCGACGAAAATAATAAAACATATTTCTTGGCATATAGGGACTCTAAAACGTGAAGATATGTAAAACCTGAGAGGGGGATTTTTTCAGGATTACAAATATTTTATTTAGCCGCCATTTTGTTTCGCCATCTTGAATTATTACTACAGTTTTACTACTTTATCTGTTTACCATCTTGGATTCGTACCAAAATTTTACCAGTTGATTCCTACATAATACTTGATTTTTGTGCAAACTTTGAGATAAACTGGATTAGTAGTTTTTAGTATTAATTTCACAAGGCCGCCATTTTGTTTTGCTATATTGGATTTTTACCATTATTAAGTTAATCGCGTAAGTAGTTTTTTAGCTATGCCGCGAACAAATATACCGACAGAATCGAGAAAACATGTTTATCAGCATCTAGGGATTCTGACACGTAAATATCTGAAAAAATCTTGGAGGGAGATTTTTTCACGATTACAATACTTCCTTTTACGAGGGAAGTAACAACACTGAACAAACCTGCGTGATGAATTAGAATAGAACCTCCAAATCCATCTTTACCCTACAAATTGTCAGATAAAATAGCAAATATTTTTTTCCGACAAAAAAAAATTTGTAAAATTAGGTCTCTAGAAGTATATGAAATTAGACTTTGGAAGAACTCAACACGTCTACATGAAAAATGAAAGCAAGAGAGGCCGAAGGCTCATACAAAAATTTCAACATAAATAGTAAAGCAAATGGCAATGACGGAGCTACCGAGATGACAAGCATGTCCTGCAGTAGTTGGAAACTAGCAAAGTCAAAGTCAAAAATGCTTTATTGTCAAAGAAATTTATCTTAATGTCTATGTCAGATGATGTGGAGGATTTTAAGGATATGATGTCAGAAGAGTGCCGTAATATTGTGGTGTCATCTGCGAATAGTGTAAATCGACCATCAATGTTCAAGTGCAAGAGATCATGAATATATAAAAGAAAGAGAAGTGGGCCAAGGACAGAACCTTGCGAAACTCCCCACTTGTTATGTAAAGAAGTACATGCAACACACGTTAGTGACGTCCTGTCAAATATGATCCAAGCCATGAGCCATAATGTTGTAGCTTCCGCAGCAGAATTCCATGACTGACACAGTCAAATCACAGAAAACTGCTGCAGCATAGCCATCCTCATTTATACGAGAATATAGTACTTCCAGCAGACTAAACATGGCATCGTTGGTACTATTATATTTCTGAAAACCAAACTGGTTTTGGGAAAGGATATTATTAATCTCGAGAAAGGATGTCATCCTTAATTTTACTAAATTTTCAATTACTTTCGAAAGGGCAGACAAGAGCGAAATAGGGCCGAAATTAGGCGGCTCATTTAAATCTCCTCCCTTATGAAGGGGAATCACTTTGGACGAAGCTAAACAAGGTAAAAAGAACCCTACCTCCCGGGGCTCATCTATGGCTTGTATGAGCACCTCTAAAGTTGAATTGGGAATTTTTATAGATAAACCGTCAGCACCAGAAGCGCTTTTGTTATTTATATAATTCATTATATTCTTTAATTCATACAGACAAATAGACAGGAAGTAAAAGGAATTTGGAACTGCTATCTCGAATAAATACTTCATAGGATCCACAGAGGTATTTAAGTTGTTCGTAAGTTTCTCAGCTATGGAGCAGGAAAAATTATTAATAACATCTGACGATAACTCAGTTACCATAGAGGTCTGGGGACCATTGGAGCTCCGAATGTCACAATAGACGAACTTTCTCTCGGCTTGTTAGAAGATTCATTTAGGCGGCTAAAGTAGTAATTCTGCTTTACTCTAGTGATTAGTTTACGATACGGTAACCTATATTCCGTAAAATAAGATTGGAAAAATGAGCAATTTGTGAATTTTCTGATGGGATAAAGAGATCTCAGATTTTCAACCCTTTCGTAAATCAAATTTTTTTGGGTTTTCGCCTTAATTTTCGAATTGGAAAGGCACTATTAAAAATTTAAACTATTTTTATATGAACCGCATCGATTGGGTCTTGCACGGTAAGTACCATGTTCCAAGAAGTTGCAGAGCATAACTGGCGAAATTTCTTGAAATTTTTTTCTGTCGACCATATCTATGAACCGAATTAGATTTTATGTTATCAAGAGGTACACAAAATATGATCGCTTCATGATCAGAGGGACCGAAGTTTACAATAGAGCAGCTAATTAAATGACAATCAAAATTAGAGCAGAAGTAGTCTATTATAGTCGCTGAAAACTGTGAGACAAGTGTAGGTGACTTCGCATGCATACTTAAATTGTATGCTTCCAAAATATTACTTAAATTTAATATAGGTATGAAATCGCTATCTTCAAAATTAATGTTAAAATCACCACATAATATCATAGAAGCAGAATACGGGATTTCACTTAAAAGCTAATCCAAGCCAGTCAAAACTTCGTTAACATTGGATGAAGGAGGGCGATAAACACAATTTATATACAAGTTGTCTTTTTTAGAAACGATGATACTAAATTCTAAAACTTTTTCTACGAGCAAAAAATTAAATCTGTGAATCACTTGAAAAGGGAAAGCTTCCAAAAATGTCTCACTTGCCAATATCATACTACCACCGTGAGCTGACCTGCTTCTACAAAGGATTGATAATACTGAGTAGTTAGGACTAGATACGATTTCACCGTTTTTAAGCTAATGTTCTGTAATAAGAACCAAATCATACCTATTTTGTTGTTCTAGGAATGAAAGTAATTCATCCGCTTTATTTCTTAAAGACTGGATATTAATTAGGAGTAATGAGACATCCTTGGTTTTATCTCTCCTCGTGTTAGGTTTGAATCAGTTTGCTAGACTGAGACTGTAAAAAATGTTTGCATCACTGTAAGAGAGTGCAAGGGCACTGAAAAAAGCATCAGGATTCAGATCTCTTAACATTTTAAAATATTGATTTAAGATAGGTTAGACAGAATACAGGACTGCCAAATAATCAATTCTTCAAATATTTATTACATAACCAGAAAATTTTTTTGAAAGTATAGTTAATGATATCAACGTTAAAAATAAAAATATTTTAATATTTTTTCCGCTTCTTTGATCCTTTCACTTTTATTTGTCTAAATATTTAGTTGCTATTCGATAATAATTCAGTATATTAAAGGCCTTTTCTCTTATAGGTTTGATTTTTGATTTTCTGGAGTTTGAATGCAGATCAACTTTCACAGCAACATCTACATCATGAGCCATGCCACACCAGCTACTTTTATAACAGGCGGTGAGTAATATAATGTAATTGTAGGTACTCTAACGGACGTTATAACTAGTTAAAAATGTTATATTATTTAACAAGCATATAATGTTGCTTCAAACCATCCTTATATGCGAGTAGAATACTACATTTTTTCAACGACTGCTCTTATTTTGATTGATATTCAATATAATTTATGTAACAGTCAAATTTAATCACACAAACTATTTGGTTTAAACTGACAGTAATTGTAAACTGCTGTTTTCAGGTCGGACATTAATGTATTTGGAATAACGTGCTTGGTTGTAGACCGTGAGTAATAAGTCATTTCTCACTGATAGGATTGGTAAGTATTTTTATATGACCAAAAACATATTTATAAAATGAGCATTATTTATTAGTTCTAGAAAAAACATATTATAATCATTTTTTAAAGTGCATTGTGGTATTTGCTATTCTTTTGGCCACTATTTATTTTAATATTTTTAAAATTTTTTCAAATTAAAAAAATTTACCTTCCAAACAATGTTGTCTTTAGTTTAGGCGCTTAAAGCTGCTTGTCCAATAGTATTGGCGAGGTCCTTATTGCAGTTTAAGTTCTTGAGTGGGACCCGAACGTCTAGCAATCCAAAGTTTAGTTTTTCTAAATAAATCGCCCTGTATATTATTTGATTTTTTAGTGAGTACACACCATGTATTAATAAAAATTCCTAAACGCGGTAGCTCAGTAACACTTATAGTAAACATTTTTACTGTTATAAATTGTCCATTCAATTTGCTCATATCCGAATCCTAATTTTTTTAATAGGACTTCTCAACGAATTATAAATTCGGTATTAACTTTTTCTTGATATGAGCATTAACGAATAGTCCTAATAAAGCAATAAAACTGACTATATACTTTTCAAGAAGTAAATTTAACATATTGGAAAACTCAGTCAATTTTGAAAAAATATGTTTCACCCAGTTGAATTTAACCAGATTCAATTTCATTCTGAACAAAAAAATTACGCCAATTTAGAGTTGTGCACGCGTTTTAAACTATACCTAATGGTCAGGTGAGTAAAATTTTTACAGAAAAAAAGAAAGGCATTCTTCGGCTTCCACAAATGCACAATAACTGTTTGGTGACACATATTGTATTGAAAAAATATAATTTTTCTATTGGTTCATTTATTTACGAGTACATATACTTTACTTTGACAAGGAATAAACAGCTGCTAAAAAAATGTTAAAATCATAAAGCAGATCCTACCTTATTGCCTTTTCAATAAGATACGTGTTACGTTAAAAATGATTTTTAAATTTAAAATTTACCTGCTTTGTTGATGCCCTTATTTATATAGGGCAATCTTATTGGACACAGCGCTTTGCAAGAAATCACTGAACTGAAAAAAAACCCGTACGATTAAGGGTATAGTAGGGAAACGATTACTCAACAACAGGAATAAGCGGAAAAAAATCCAGACACATCATGTAGACGATTATGAAAAAGACATAATCAGGCAGTGGTGTAACTAGGAATTTTGGGCCCATAACACCCATTCTTATTTCGAAAAAAAATCAAATTTCCTATTTATTTAAAACAAATGTATGTATTATGACATCCATGCCGTTTGTTTAGTCACATATTAAAATTTTGCAGGTAAATTTTAAAAATTAAACAAAAAACAGTAACAAAATTTTAATAAAAACAGCAGTCTTTTTCTTATAATATATTAAACACATATAATTTAAACTCAAATATAAAAATTCTTTGGAAAAAAAGGAACATCATAAAAATGGACACAGCACTTTAGTCCTAAATCAAACTAATCATAATTAACAAAATTAAAACTCCTTTGTTCTAGATTTTTGTTCAGCAAAAAATTTTATACATTCGCTCATGTCGATATTTGCGGCTAAATCGCTTTCAATAGCTATTATTAACAATAAGTGTAATCGTTCCTGACTCATTGAATTTCGAAGAAAATTCTTGAAGATTTTTAATTTCAAAAATGATCGTTCGGAAGTGGCTACACTCACAGGTAATGTGAGATATAACTTTAAAGCATTACGTTTGTGAAGCTTGAAGCGCCTGTTGAGTTTATCAAATACTTCAAAAAGTCGGGAGTATTTTGAATGCTTTGTATGTCTTCGCATATCATCCTACTGTTTCTTAAGGCAGCAAGTTCCAATGCTAAAGATGGAGCCAGATCCCTGTTATAGAATTCTTGTAATTTGTCTCCTTTTTGAATTATATCTTCTACTGTTGAATCTAAAAATATAGACGGCCGAAGATAATTAAATTTCGGATTTATGTCTATAGATGAATAAAAAATATTAACTTTAAACCTCTCCTCCGTATCTAAGAATCTGTGGTCACAGCAAAGCTCGTCAAAATGAGATTTCACTTTCAGCATTCTTTTTTGAAAAAATTGTGGAATTATCTTCCATTTTTGTGAAATTTTTTCATACTAGCCCATTATATCGCATATGCTTTAATGGTCCGTTTTAAAAGATTGGCGATGTAGTCCAAATTGATTGTTAAATTTTGCATTTCCTTCGATAGAATATTTATTTCCTGTAACAGCTGGTCAAGATATACAGTTAGAAAAACAAACTCAAAAGTTTCAATTCGTTTCAGTATAGATTTTGCTTCTTCTCTTTCGTCTTTTTTATTAGATTTTTGAACCAATTTATTTAAAGCTTTGACGGTATACCTATATCTGATGGTAGTTAAAGAGCGCAGTCTATCTGACCATCGAGTAGGGTTAAGACGTTTCAACTTGATAAACGAATTCTCTGTAAATGTAGAAAGTAAGTCCCAACGAATGATACTACTTCGAAAAAAAGTATATACAACTATTTTATTCGTCGTACTGCATCGTTGATTACCAAATTTAAGTAATGTGCCGCACAGTGAACAAAAATTGCTGTTGGTTCCATTTCAATGATACGTTTCTGTACACCAGAATATGCACCAACTCATGACATTTGCTCCATCATATCCCTCTCTGTATTTATGTATATCTAATTTAAAATCTTTTAATGACTCTATAATTACGTTTGTTATTCCTTCTGCCTATTGCGATTTTATTTCAACAAACCCCAAGAAGCTTTCCCTACTGACTATATCATCCACAAAACTATCGTCTTTTTCTTCAATTTCAAGATATCTAATAAGTATGCTTAGTCGATCGTGCTTTCTGACATCCTGTGTAGTATCTACTATAATCGAGTAGAAAGGAGCTTTGGTAATTTTATCTAGGATATTCTTCTTTATTGTTGACCTTATAGCCAATATCATTTCATTTTGGATTATCGGTGAAAGATATTTCACAGTTCCTTTAGGCCTATTAATGACATCTTTCAACACGAGATCGAACCGCGCAATCAAGTGTACCAGAGATTAAAAGATACCATTGTAACTAGAATCTAATGAGTTGTCCTCATTATGCCCGCGGAAATTATTGTTACATGAAATAAACGTTCTAACACTTGGCGCCAAAAATCGGATTCACGGTTTATTACTTCTAAGAACTCTTTGTGTCATAAATGTTGCAACATGTTAAGTATGGCTGTGCTAAAGGATGTTGTTTGATTTTGGTTGAGAGTCCTTTCAAGTCGTTTATTCTAGATATCCAACCAGAATGTCCCAATCTGTTTGTTCCAAACAACCAACATGGCTGACAATAAGCAACATCTTTAATTTTAGAATAATACAACCAATTGTTATTTTTGGTTTGGTTCTGGTAATAAACCTCAGAGAAACTTCTTTGTTTTTGATTCCTTGGAAATGGTCCTTTGAGCCTAGAGAGTCCATATTTTATTATTAATTTCTTTAAACCATCACATTTAGGAATATCTATGTCAAAAAAATGTCTAAAATCTGTTGGGTAATCATTTTCTAAATTAAAAAGAGATATATCTTCGTTTTAACGTGCGTTCCACTTCTTTCAGTTTTTGTTGTAGATGCTTTCACTTGTCCGTTGTTACCTTTATTGTCCAATATTATAACTTTAAGATAGCAATCTACTTTAGGAATCTTTTTTTAATCTCCTCTGTTTGTTTTTTCTTTCTTCTATTCGCAGCTCCACTTGTAGATTTTGGATTTCAACATCTCAGCTTCACGATTCATCTCCTGTAAGTATAAAAATGCCCTCTTTTGACCCACCTTCTGGCATCCATGAGATTGAGCATTTTTTCGTGTTCACAACCAACATTATAAATGTGAATTTGTAATTTACGCGGACGATTTTAATTTAAAATTTCTCGAATTAGTACTCCGTATATTTCTCTCTAGTTTAAATTTTTCCAATTGGTACAAATATCGGTAAAATCTTAAACTGACACGTTATACTGTTATACATCATGGGTGCAGCTATGCAATAATGAGTCTTCTAACACTTAGATAATCAAAAGTTGATTTACCGTGTGAACTTATGTTACAACTGGAATTTAATCTACAAAGGTTAATATGCCAATTTTGCAGGTTAAAGTCAAGCTCAATTTTTGTTACACTTTTCTCATTTGTCAATGATTGTTATGATGGCATCACATAATATGTATCTCTTGTTATACACACTGCTATATATCACTTACCTTACCCATAAAAAAAATTACAAAAAACATGCACCTAACAAACAACTAACCCAAACTAATCTCAAAACTTTATACGTTTAAAACTATGCCTTTATACATATAAGGCGCAATTGAATGTCGCGTTTAAAGAAAGCAGAAACGAAAAAAATTAAAGGAGCCGAAAAAACTAAATCCGCCGCCGCTTGGCGCACGTGTTCATAAATAAAAGAAGCTTTTTTTAGGTTTACTCAGAATACCTCCTTTCTTGTTTAATATTACTCTGTGAGGATAAACAGATTTTTTTTCTCATAAATATGGTCAATTAGATGTTTTGTGGTTTGCTACAAATCTTTGTATTTTAGGGCCCCCAAATGCGCGGGGCTGGCGGGGGTGTAGTTACGCCACTGTAATCAGGGGAAAAATATATGCCATGCATTAGTTGGTGTCGACATTTGACAAAATAAAACGAAGACTGGTGCAGGTTGGAACCAATATACCTTATGGCTAATCAACCCCTTAAAGAATTCTCTTAAACATGGAATTCTAAAAAATTAACAAAAGGCAAGTAGTGATGACATCACAATGATTACAGGAAAGAAATATATAGCCAGCGCGCCGTTATTTCGCGTTCGCTCTAAAAAGGTTTTACTACCTCCACTTCATATAAAATTGGGACTTTGTGAAGATCATGGACAAAGCAGTCAGTTATTTAAAAGAAAAGTTCCCTAGAATCAGTGACGGTAAAATAAAGAGGGAATATTTGTGGGTCCCCAAATTAGGAAACTTTTTGAAGATGCGCAATTCGATTCCAGACTTGAAGGCAAGGAAAAAACCATTGGAATGCCTAAAATGGTTGCCACATATTTTTGGGGAAATATAAAAGCGAAATCTATAAAGACTTGATTGCCCAACTTCTTTTGTGTTACCAAAACCTAGGATGTAATATACTCCGGTCAATCTAAACATTTGGTGCTACATAAATTTACAACAAGCTGAATATTTGTGTAAGGGTTTAAAACATCATTAGAAATAACATTTTAAAACTCCCCAGCAATCCGATGTGAGCTAAAAATTTTATTGAAGGTCAAAGGTCAAAAAAATTGGTTTTTCGCGATATTCAGCAAAACGGTAAGTTTTATCGTAAAACTACCTCAGACAAAAATTGTTTGTCATAAAATTCTGCATAAAAAGTGTATTATCACTTTTTTTTTCAGAGCCACTGTTTCTGAGATATAACGAGTCAAAGAGTTGTGATCGTCAAAATATGCACACGTTTCGACGCCACCCATGAGGTAGTGTACTAAGCGCGTCTTTTTTACCGTGGTGTCCCCAGTAGGCCTATTCCCCTAGTCTGTTGTGATTCTATTGTGATTCTGTTGTGATTCTGTTGTGATTCTGTGTAATTGAAGACTATTGCATAATAAAAGGATTGGAAATGATAAAAGCGATGGAAATAAAAAAAGTTGAAATCTAGTCATCTGAATCGTATTCTTCAAATTGTTGTTGTTCCTCTTCCTGCTCCTCTTCTTCTTGCTCCTCTTCTTCTTGATCTTTGTCTTGTGTGGCTTCAAATTGGGTCAATAGTGACGTATCGCATGTTTCTTCGTTTATATCAAATGAATCCTCTAATATGGGTGCTTCAACATTAGAACAAGACCTTGGTCGAACAGCAGACATAATACTATGGCAAATATTTGTGCATATTAATTTTAAATGATCTAAATTTGTTCGTTTATTCTTTAAAATCACTCGTTCCGTAAAATATGTTAACGACTCTGGAATTTCATTGTTTAAATCTTCAAACATGCGACCTGGTGGAGGGTAGTTAGAATTATCAAACACTGAGCTTTGAATATCTTCGCGAATGATAGCTGCTGCTGCTTCTAGAATTCGGTGTCGTTCTTCTTTTTTATTTGCTTTTTTTTTTCTCGTACCAAGCTTGATTTAAAATATCGTGCTGACTGTCTTTTAAGCATATAAATGTTGAGGATCCCAATTTTTCAGTGATTATAAGTTTATCCCCATACTTAAGTTTTAGTCTTATCTTTATCGTCCTGTAATCTAAAGTTGCAGTTTTGCAAACATTACTTAGTTCGTTTAAAGTAAATTGACAGTCATCACTGTTTTCAATGTAAGTAAATATTTCCTCCATTGCCAGAATCACAGCTTCGTCTTTAGGACGACCCACTTTACCCCCAGTGGAAGGTTTTAAAAAAGAAATATAGCAATCATGATGATACTTAGCTTCAGCAGCAACCAAATCATATTCATATTCGACTCGAGCAATAACGACTTCTGCTATAGCATCGGAACGAGCCCGAGCTGCTTCCAAAATTGAATCTTTAAAATTTAGCGTACTTACTTGGCTAATTCGACGGCGTACATTCTTGGGTTTTTTATCTCAATCTCTCCATTTAATTCGTTGCCACAAAACAAATATTGATTTGTAAAACAAAAAGCTGAATCACTTAAACGTAATTTTCTATGAGGAGCAGGATTTTCCGTTGATGTACTGGCTTCCTGTTCGTCGCGTTTTCTTTTAGATGCAACAATAGAAGATTTTCGAGTATAATTTTTGCGACAATCATCATGTATTGTCACAGATTTTTGATTTTTCAGATAGTCCAAAAAGTCATCTTCTCTTTCGGTACCAGCATTGATTAATGTCTTCATACCACGTTCAACAGTAACCACTTTACCGTCAGTTAAAAGTTTATCACAAATAAAACAATGTTCGGACATTTTTACAAAAATGTTAAAAAAACTCAAAACTCAAAACAGCACGAAAAGAAATAGGGTAGATTAAACACGGGTTTTCACTACGACCTAACGCTTAAAACTAACGGTACCTATTTCATTTATTGGGCACTCTGACACAAAGCAGGTATACGACCCTTGCCGCACACACAATTGAATAGGGAGACAGATGTTGTCTCGAGGTTACACTGGCGCGACGTATAAATTAAGGGACTGCATTTTAATATTCTACCTGGTTTTGTAATAGTTATGTATCTTGATAGAAACATATTTTTACTAATATTACAACTTTAAGGATGTAATACGTAGCGTACTTATGCATATTTTGACGATTACAATTTTTCCAACTCTTTGACTCGTTAAATCTCAGAAACGGTGGCTTTGAAAAAAAAAATGATAATACACTTTTTATGCAGAATTTTATGACAAACAATTTTTGTCTGAGGTAGTTTTACGATAAAACTTACCGTTTTGCTGAAAATCGCGAAAACCCAATTTTTTTGACCTTTGACCTTCAATAAAATTTTTAGCTCACATCGGATTGCTGGGGAGTTTTAAAGTGTTATTTCTAATGATGTTTTAAACCCTTACACAAATTTTCAGCTTGTTGTAAATTTATGCACCACTTCCCTTGTTTTTTCGTTTAGTTTGACCGGAGTAATACGTCCTTGAACATTTATTTCTTGGATTCTCATCATTCTGGAAAATTGTGGTAATGTAAGTGACGAGCACGGTGGGAGGTTCCAGGATATTTCAAGCATGGAAAGAAGGTATCAGAGAAAATGTAACTGTGAGATTTTAGCCGACTATTGCTGGACTATTACGAGATATGCTCCAGATGCTAATTTCAAAAGACAGGCGCAGAAGCGCAAAATGAGTGTCTAAACTTTAGAATCAATGACAAAAATGTACTATTCAATGTTCATTGTATATGCCAAAAAATTTTGTAACAAGTAATTCAATTTTTTTTGTGAGCGACTAAGTTCTTTAATATGTAGTTGAATCCAAAAAAAAAATAGGTTTTGTTCAAGAAACAAAAAAATTTGATTATATTAAGTTGTTTTACGTAATTCCAGCCATTAGGAATACATTGCCCTTTATTGGAGGTATTTTTTTAATTGCTCGTTTGCCTTCCAATATAACGGTTTCACACCTAGAACATTTGTATGCATTGTATACAATATTTTTTAAAATCTTTAAAAATAAAGCGTGTGGACACCGCCGAAATATAACCAGACAGTCTTTATCTTATATGGGAAACAATTTTTATTCATATGTAAAACTAGATCTGTATATTATTTACCATATTTACACTATCAGCAAATATATCAATACTAAAACCAGTTCTCTCAACAATTTTTAAATCTTGATATTTATTTTCGTGTTTCGAAAATATAAATTAAAATTCATCAATTTACATAACACCGGTAGAAATATTAGAATAAACTAAGATAAATAATCTCGTTCAAAAGCTAGAATCCGGATCAGTTATCGCTACCACCCAAGTCCTTATTAAAAATATATTTAATGTAGTTTATTTTATTGGCCTATTTGTAACACCTATAATTTCCGAGATGAAAGATTAAGTCAAGTTCTATGTCAGTACCATGAGCTAATAAAATGATTATTGCTTGCTTCTTGACTACCGTACTCCTAATAGCGTGTTATTATATCTGCTGATAATTAGAGAGGTACTACTGCAACAACCAACCACTCCTTTACCAATACATAAGTATTGTTTTCTTTTGTCGACAGGAATATTAATTTGCTCAAAACTAATTTTAATTAGCTGAGGTTATATCTTGTCGTTTCACTTATTCTTAAAACGTATGTTGATATTTAACAAAAAATGACGTTTTTTCAGCAAATCATTTCATTCGCTGAAACTGTGATATGCCAATGATCATAAGGTACTCTGAGAATTTTCCTTACAGCCATATAGGGTTTCTTAATGAGGGCTTTAAGGTATTGGTAATTAATGCTATACAAATTGCATGGAAGATATCTATTTATTTGTCTTAAAAAAAAAAACAAGTTAATCGATTACTCCATTGCGCGTACAATTCGATGTGGAGAAATGAGCAGTGTGTAAATAACTATAATGTTTCAAGTTATAGGGCAAAATTTTAATTTGGGAATTAAGGCAGGTTCAATAGCAAAATTATTTAGAATTTTCCCTGACATTATGTTTACGACCTGCCTTAAAACTTAAAACCAGTGTTTTTTCTTTAATCTCTCTGATTTTGACCCTACTGTTTTTTTTACCTGACCTCGTATTTGTTTGCAATTTTGAAGACTTGTTTTTATTATATCAATCGACTCAGGTAGACTTGTACACGATTCTTCTAGTTCCAAAATACTCTCTGCTAGAAATCCATAGTTACACTGAATATACATTAACTGTTGTTCCACTTTAACATTTTAAAATATTCCTTTACAGTTTTGAATGCACTGAGAATCACCATCAGACATTTGTGAAATTAATCTCTCAATCTTTGGAAATTATATGCATAAAATATTGCCGCACAAATCCAGGTGCCTCATCTGGTCAGGGCAGGCCGGAATACCATTACAATTCAGGCGGTAATGGTATTCCGGGCAAATTCGCCTTGTAAAACAACACTCTTAATGAGGTCTTTATGAATATTTTTCTCACATTTGGTATTAGGTCATTGACCAACGAGAAGGAAACTTTAATAGTTTCCGCAACCCTATTTAATCTGTGAACTAGGCAAGTTACATGAATTAAATTTTCATAAAATATTTTTAAATTCTGTCCTGCCTTTATCATATACGGCGCAGCATCGGACAACATAACAAGAATTTTATCTGTAGGAACTGAATTCGGCAAAGAGAAATGTGTCGTTTGTTTTTTATTTCTTGTACCGCTATGAGGTAAGCTTTTCCAGGTTCTTCTTCTGTGAGTTTTCCGATCATTCAATTAGCTATGTAACGACCACACAAATCAGTTGTGTCGTCGACGACAATATACATATAGTTACCTCCAATTTCGTTCTCTAAATCATCTGGCACGGTACCAAAGACCTTTCCAACGACGTTTTTCTTAAGGTTGATTCATCTGGGGCATTCAATTTTGAGTATTTTTGCAGAAAAGCCTTAACCTGTGGGTTGATCAACTTGTTTAAAGGAATATTAGTAGCCAAAAACATTTTACACAGATCTTCATTAATGTGACGTTAACGTTGAGTGAATGGAATTAGACCTCATCTTGTTAACATTAGCAATGTGAGACGCGTCTTAATATGTTTATCTATTTGAATTTTTTTCAAGCAGGAAACAACTTTTGATCAAGGCTTGCAAAAAACATGATCGCCAACTTCTGGATAAGGCTGGTAATACTGGTAAACCGTATTAAATGTGAACAAGTTTAATAATTTATAAAGGGTGAAAGATCTAGGTAAAAAAATTCAAGTTTAAACATCTGGCCAAAAAAACCCACAGAGTAATGCAATTTCTTAATAGGCGAATGGTTTATTACTTTATTACTCTCTTAGGGAAAACCCAATCTAAATCGAGTTCAGAGGCCGCACTTCAGGCGCCGCAACGTTCAGGCGGCATGGCGCACTGTGGTCTTTTTTAGCAATCTGTGCGTGCAAAAGTCAAATTTTAGATGATACGATTATACTGCAATATTGTTTTTTAAGTACCCAGATAACCAGGCAATTCAAAAAATATCATATCAAAGCATGCCATGACCGATTCTATAAACAAAAGAGTTGCGAAGTCAAGAATTGTTTGCGTGGACGAGCCTGGCTTGGAGAAAATTATTTTAGCCTTTGTATTTCAAAGTGTGATAACTTTTTGTGAGTAAATTTTGTGAGATTTTATTATGGAGCGCGATGGTAGGTGCTTAATCTTGATTATTTTAGTTTTGTTTGCATCTTATGTTTATTAATTAGTTTAACTGTCATGTGACACACTATTCGGGACCTAATCTAAAAATGTTATTTTCATTAAGTTGCATTAGACAAAACGTTACGTAATTGGAGGGGATTGGTTTCAATTTCATATTTGTTATGTACTTTCATATGTTAGCTACCAATACATCATAAATTCAAGTGCCGCAACTTGCCGTAACTCTATTTATTTACAATAAATTATGGTTTCGTCGACTAGTAGTAAGGTAATTTTGACTTTTTGGAAACATTTATTTATTACTATAACGCCAACGTTTCGCCACCTTGATGTGCCAACATCAGGTCTAGAAGAGTAAAGTTATAGAAAATCCCATAAAAGTTTTCAGTGTGTTACAAACTAGCGATGCACCTATGTCAACGTGTCTTTAATAACCTTATTGGTTTTGCCCAAAACACGTTTGTTTTGGTTTTATGCGCGGTGATGAAATGCCGTTATGGGATTTTTTTAACAATATTATACTAGCCCTGATGATGGCACAAAAATAAACCGAAACATTGGCGTTGTAGTAATAAATAAATCCGTTAGAAATGCCAAAATTGCCTTACTATTCTATTTATTTACTTGCAGATATACCACAACGTCTGATATTTAGTGACATTTTCGTGAGTTGGCGCAATGAGAAACACTCAAACCGGAATTTTGATGTTGTAATGAATAATTTGAGGGACACGACTAATCTAGAGGAGTTTGATGAGACTTCAAAATTTAAATTTAACAAGAAATTTAAGAATTTATGTGGACAGTTGGCTTGTAAATGGAGAATATCAAATCGTACATTAAAAACCTTTTTACTCAAGAACAAAAAGTGGTTGGCCGGTTGCTTGACTTTCAAGGGAGTTTCCTGTGAATTAAGAAAAACGACGAATACAAATAAGGGACGATAAAAAAAATCTTTTGAGGAGTGCAGTCGTTCTTCAAAGAAAAGAAAGGTACAAACCATTGTTAAAAAAAACACTTCTCGAGTACTTCTATTGGCTACTGAAATGACGTTACGACGAGAAAGAAAAAGAGATGCTGCCGCATTAATTAGGATTGTGTCTTCTTCCACAATTTCACCAAAAAAAAAAATATCCTTAAAAAAATATATTTTCCCGTCACAGTTTCCAGAAAAATATCTGTTGAAAGAGCTTTGGCACTTTATGTACAACAAATTCACAAAAGCGCAATATATTGACATTTAGCAGACTAATAAATAGCAGAATGCAGATATTTATCCGACTTACAATAGGCTTCTTGAGGAAAAGAAAAGGTGCTACCCTAAGGAAATCACAATATCAGAAGTGTCTGGAGAAGTAACACTACGATCCATGGTAAAACATACAATCCAGAGATTAGACGCTGTTTAATAAAATGACCTGAAGGAATACCTTGAAGAATATGACACAAATGAAATTAATATTGTATTTAAATGGGGGTGTGATGGTGCATCGGGCGAAAGCCGATACATGCAACGGTTTGAACACAGTGATGTAGACGATGCGTCTTTATATCTGATTTCTCTAGTTCCCCTTCGAATGACAGCTTTATCAAAATATGGCAACAAGGAGTTGATTCTGTGGAATAATCCCGTGCCATCATCAACGAAATACTGCCGTCCCATCAAAATTCTATTTCATTAAGAAACGTCCGATTTCGTCAAGCTGCAAGTTGAAGACATCAAACGACAGATACAAGAAATAATCCCTATTAAAATTGAAATTGAAGAAACACAATATTTATTTAGTTCAGTTTTTTATATAACATGTGTAGCACGCTTTGTAATGCAGCTTGTTATATTTGTGGAGAATCGCCTAAAATAATGAATAATCTAGATACAGTACGCGCGAGGCCAATAAATCAACATTCCCTGATTCTGGGGATGTCAACACTACATGCGTGGGTAAAATGTCTAGAATGTGTTTTACATATCGCATATAGGATTGATATAAAAGCTGGAAAATCGGAAGGGAACAAAAGACGGTAACCGAGGCAAGAAAAAAAAGTACAAGAAAATCTTCGACAAAAAATTGACCTTCTAGTCGACTTGCCCAAGCAAAGCTATGGCAGCAGTAACACGGGAAATATGTCTAGGAGCTTCTTCCAAAATTCTGAATTAGCTTCGGAAACTACCGGAGTCAATAAAGATCTAATGGAAAGACTAGGTACAATCCTTCGCACAATTTGTTCTGGATTTGTAATAAACATCGAAACTTTTGAACGTTTTGCTGCACAGACGGCTAGTCTATATGTTCAGGAGCATCCCTGGTTCTATATACCTCAGAGTATTCACAAACTTCTAATACATGGAAGCCTCATTATAAAGGAGGCAATCATTCCTATAGGCCGATTATCGGAAGAAGCCCAGGAGGCAAGAAACAAAGATGTCAAAAATTTCCGAGAGTTTCATTCTAGCAATTTTTCCCGAAAGGAAAATGTAGAAGACATGTTTCATCTCCTTTTGGTGTCTTCTGACATTCTTGTATCCAACATGCGGAGAGTAAAACCAAAGCGTGGTAGCAGTCTCCCTGTGTCTGTTTTGGCTTTACTAGAGGCACCAGTAGATTAGTATAGTATTTTGTTAAAAAAATAATTGTTGCAAAGATATTTTTCATATGTTAAAAATTAATTATGATTTTGTTTAACTTATATTGCGATTCTACATTAGTTTGTATTTAAATTAGCACAAAGTAGCAAGCAAAGCAAAAAAGTACTAGTGACACTTCATTACAGTTATATTTAAAAAAAACGTAATTCGAGAATTTTTTGATTTTGTTGGCGCCTGGGCTCATCCATTTGAAGATTCTAGCTGTCGGTTACATGTGCAAATATAGTTATGTTTATTATATTGTGAAGTTATTTTGTATGGATGAAACTTTCGGTTTTAAGAAGTCGGACTACGGACATGAATGAGAAGTCATTTTCTCTACCTAATGGTAAAAAGAACTTAAATTTATTTTGTATATTTATGCCTTAGAACCCTAGTGATCCAATTTTTTACCTTCAGTACTCCTTTTCTAAGTTAGAGAGTAGGTATAGTAAAACACCTCTAAGGAAATACTATTTATTTATCGTTCAATAGATAAATGATTATAGGAAATGACAACGAAGGTGTGTAAAGGAAGCTATAAATCTCGTAGTGCATTAACGCTTTGAAGTAAGCAAAACATTTATTTATCTACATATTCTTATTTGAAATATTGCTAGTAAAAAATAATAGTTTTTATATTTGATGTAAAATATTAAATTATTAGAAAACTAAAACCAATTTTGAAACTGTGTTCCAATTATTTTCCTATATATTATGCGGAAAACTTAGATAGATTTTTATAATTATTATAAAGTTTATAAATAATAAAAAATTTTGATTTCCTTGAAATTTCAGTTATACATAAAAAAATGCCGATTATTGTCTGAACATTTTTGTTGGACTAAGGATTAATCAAGCTATTCAACCATACATTTAAATTAAAAAACTAAATAAGTACAAAATAAACGCTCATAAAATTTTTTTTTACGAACGTTTATCACCTTCCAAGTGTAAACCGGGTATCATTATAGTACGAAAGGTCGAGACAAAAAAACTGCAAGAGTTTTGTAATTGCTTATATTTCATTATGATGTAGTACTAGGAGTGTATATCAGTTAGCACCAACTCGCAAGGTCAGTTAGTGGGACACCTGGTTACAATGTTCTAATGGCTAAACACTATCGGGTTTGTTTACTGTTTGAGCACTGATGTCTCCGTATTTTTGTTTTTCCCTTCCAACGGAGCCATTTTACATCTTTTCGTAAATAAACTTTTACAGATCGTTAGAGCGAGTTAAGATCTATCGCTGACCTAAAGCATGACCTGCTACGCCATTTTGTTCAGGCTCTAATGCCAAAAAACTATACCATAGGAACGGAGCGGTTGAACGTCGCCAAACTTTTTCATAATTCTGGAAAATTTTTGAATCAGTTCTTACCCAAATAATTTTGACAACTGTTGATCTACAGGTGATTTTTGACAACAGGTAACATTGTCAGATAACATATGACACGTGATTGATTTGTTAGCGTTTGCCCAGGTGGACGAAAAATGCCTGACGTCCGAGACATCGAGGTAAGAATCTCCACCAATGTATGGTGGACTCAAAAGCTCTCCGAGCAGCTCGTCATATTGATCTTTGACTTTTGTATACGTGAAAAGAACTTGAGTAAAAGTGGATCACGCGGAAAAAGCTTTAGCCACTACTGCTGATTTTACTTGCAAATGATCGTATATGCTCAGTTTGCAGGTAAAAAGTAATTATCACCTTTTTAAACATAAAAAAAATCATAATTTTTATTTGAATTATTAAAAAATTGATGCCGGGACGAGGTCACAATTTTCAGATTTTGCTTTTGACATAGGATTTTAATGGAAGAAAAACAACCTATATTTTCCGATCGATTTATCTCAGAAACAATCTTATTTAATCAGGATCGTTTTTGTTTTGCTGCAATGTCTGCTTTCCAATTTTCCTGAGATTCGAGTTTAAAAATGGATCTAGTAAGCAGAGCCAATACGGATCTGCTAATTAGCAGCTATTAAATTTTGTAATATAACTGCATAGATCCCTCTGTGGCTAGGTGCCTCCAGAGTACTAAATTAACACGGTATATCTAGTTTAGATACAAACTAGGAATTTTACTAGCTAAGCTTGTGATGGTTGTCCAGAAATTAGTACATAATTACTATAATTGAACGCTGAAATCTGAGTAAAAATCGTAAAATTAGATTAATACAGTGATAATATAAATAACTACAAACATTCCGGTAGAGCTAATTTTCGTATATGTTATCTATGATGATGCCCGGACCGGTTTCTTGTGTTATTTCAACAAAAATTTATGCCGCCGGCACCACCATCTTGAGGAAACATCGAAGTTTTTAGAATTTTTTCAGACTCCTCTTAACAGCGTCGAAACTAAGTGCCCTAGAGAAAATTTATATCTGACATTTTTTAAGAGGAGTAGTACCTCCAATAGTTTCTGAGTTACAACTTTACAAAATTTGAATTTCAGCCAGTTTTTACCTCTAATTTTCTAAATGACAACATCTAAACTATAACTTTACAACTCCTATATATTAAACAAAAGTTTGGCGCCTGAATCTAAGGCTATGAAAAGAATGCAAGTATCTATTATGGAACGGTGCATTACTCATTGGTGATTGCTAAAACCCTACATATCCATAGAAACAGCCTGCTTTTGACAAACCTCCCCTTTCGTCGGGACATCAGATACGTGCGGCATACTATTCAGTAAATGTTACAATTCGATAGGCAAACGTTTCTGCTAGGTCAAATAGATCACGAGATTGATTTCATATAGGAGATTTTTCGCATGCTTTTTTGTTCCTTGATTTGGCTATCTTGAAAAAATTGATTTAGAAATGTCATTTACTTATACTTACTGTTGTCTACCTTCTCTGAATATCCCCCACTTTATATATGCTAAATATAAACAACATTGAAAAATTAACTCCTTTATAGGCGCTTAGGAGAACCAGGGAGGTTAATGCTAATATCTGCAATGGAGCTGACCATTGTCCTGCAAATGATATTTGGTTGGTCTATTAATTGAATTTCCTCTTCTTCGTCTTCCATTTCACTTAGCATGTCAATAGGGTCAGGGAACGTTCTTCTCCTAAGGTTTAATGGTCAGGATTAGTGACGGAGTGTTTTCTCAGGACTGCCCACTGCAATGTTTACAAATAGTTGTACAGTTCAGTCTTGCTTTTCGATACCTAAATGATTTCCCGCAGCTTTTCTTGCAAGTACGGGATATGGTGCGAATGATGTGAGTCTGGAGCTGGTTACTTCTTGGCTTTTAGGGCGAAGATGCACAGTGCATTGCTTACCTAGCTCTAATAGATCCTTAGCATTTTCTAACCACGCCCGAACCTGGTGGTATGTCCCCAAAACATGCTGCTGAGTAGTATCTGTGGTTAGAGGAATCTTCAACTAGGAAATGTTCCCCACTTCTTTCTATAGTTCTAATTATGCTTCAGGATCTAGGAAAGCTGTTGCCTTCTGTTCGAAATTGCTCATAACAAGCGGTTTTTTCCATGTCCAATAAGTACAGTTGTTGTTTCGCAGCCACCGAAAGCGTGGAGGAATAGCAATATGTAGGTAAAGCTGTGACGAAATGAGTTCGCTGAGTAAAAATCATCAGATGCTTTGGCATCACCGCTTTTTTAGAAGATAACTTTGTTCTTATAAGGTAATAGTAATGCAGTGCGAAGTACAAGACGATCTATAACCTCCTAACTATTTGTTATAATTAGCGGGCTTTGAAATAGCAGTGCTGAGAATTGGCAGCTTTTTTAAACTCATCTGCAATTCAGTGAGGTGTCTGTTGTTATTGTCAATGACAAGAAACATTTCTTCTGAACTCTGTAATATGGGGGTTTGGTCAAAGATGATGTCAAGAGCAGAACTGGTAGTCCTGCGAAATTTACAATTTTATGCTTTTTTAATCAGCATCAGCAGGATAACTATCAAAAATTACAGCCACACTCGTACCGTAGTGGGTGAGCAAATACTTTATGTAGCTGCCTGCTATGATTGCAAATGAAGTCTGCGTCACACAATTTTATATAGCAGATGACCTCCGTCAACAACCACATATTGGCTTCCATTTAGACTTCTGTTATAAGTTATCTATTCAGGCAGTTCACTTTCTTACCTCCAATTATGCCCGAAAATATGGACATTATTTCATACTTTTGAGGGAATGGGCAATGTTGAAAAAACCACGCATAGAGTTTTGCAGTTCCCTCGTTATCTCGGGCAACAAGAGCAGGCCTCGTGTCTCTGTGTTATTCAGAACTGGATGATATGGTGTCACAGTATTTCTCTATTTCCTAGCAAATACTTTGCAGGTACACCATCCCAAGAATCCACGGGTAAACACACTCTTGGTAATCCCCCGACCTGTCGTTAGTTCTCAAGATATTTTCATTATTCGCATGAGGGTCTGTTCTATGGTTTGATCAGTCCACATGCCGGAGCAGAACTTTTCTTATCGCCTGACGGTAAAGCAGCAAGTTGTGAATATATCATATTCAATTGTATCCATCCTTGTTTCTAATATTAACATTTCTTGGAGGTATACGGGAGCACATTTCGCATAGAAAAAGTGTCCGGCAGCTTGGGCAACAATTGTTGAATACAGGCAACATAGAAGCACCAGTTTCTCATTCTGCGGCTATAAACTGCTTCACTATAGTTATACGTTAATACGAAAATACTGTAAACATAGTTTATAGTATTTTCACAGTAGTGGGCCCATGACTCTCAAGGAAATGCATAGCCTGAATTTGTCAATGATGACTTTGAATTCTAAGACAAAAAAAACATCGCTATATTTTGATTGAACCACCAATTATTCATTACACTATAATACTATACAGGCTGTCCAACCGGAAATTCTCTTATGGATAATAAAACATAGGATATCTATTTAAAGCTGCCAAGTTGGTATATATGACCATAAACGCTATTTCTAACATATTTTTTTAAAAACGTTGATTCTCGTGATCTATTTGACCTAGAGGAAACGTTTGGTGGTCCATTGATATAATAATTTACTCTGATTTGAAAAAACTATAGAAGTCATAAAGTTATATTGTAGGTGTTGTCCTTTAGAAAATTAAGGGTAAAAACTGACTGAAATTTCCATATTTAAATTTTGAGTAATTCCGCCAAACATTTGAAAAGCTGTAACTCAGAAACTATTAAAAGTACAAAATTCGCAAATTGTAGAAGATTTAATCTTCTTTAAAAAGGGGTTTGGACGATATTAAGAAAAGTTTGAAGGTGGTAGACAATGTGGAATGTTCCGACCGAAAGATATAACCAAAAGATCCATGATGTCTTGACGAAAGGAAACTACAGAATACTACCGAAGAAATATAGTACCTATATCCCAGACAGGATACGTAACAAATTAACGCCATGTTACAGCTAGCCATCCAATCTCTATAGTTTGCCAAAGATCCACAAGCCAAAATGCCTCTAAGATCAATTGCAAAATATTTGTTAGAGATAATTAAACTTTTACAAGGTAAGATGAATTCTTTTGTTCAAAATTCTAACAATTTTGTTAATATTCTTAAGGACGTCACATTAGGGCAAGAAGACAGATTGGTTAATTTTGATGTAGAAAGCTTTATACAAATGTTCCTGTATGTGAATCATTAGACATAATTAGGCAAAAGTTGAGGAAAGACGATACACTCTGACAGAATGACGTTGCTTCTGAAGGGTGTGATGGATCTATTAGAATGCTGCCTCCGTAACTCCTACTTTCAAGTGAAACAGACGTTTTATGGTCTTTTGATAGAGTTATCTCTGTTTCTGGTAGCAGTCAAACATTTATATTGAGTGGTTCGAAGAGCACACGCCTAAACTTTGGCTTAGGTATGTGGATGATATTTTTATTATTTGGACTTCAAACGACAATCATTTGACAGAATTTTTCAGTCTCCTAAATAGCATAAGAACATATATTAAATTTACAATAGAGAAAGAGGAAAATTCTTCTTTGCCTTTTTTTTGGACGTTCTCGTTAGGCGATCTGCAGAGGGCATCAGGACTACATTGTACCGAAAATCCACACACACTTAAAAATATCTCAACCAGGGTTCTAATCATTCTTCAGCAACTAAAGAGGATATCATAAGAATGCTTTATAACACAGCTGCAACAACTTCTAATAATACTATGGGCCTTGGGGCAGAAATTGAAAACATAAAAAACGATCTACTGCAGAATAGTTACTCTGAGAGGTTAATAAGTAATATCAAAATCAAAGTATAATCCAAATTACCAAATAATCATCATATTACGATACATTTCGATCTACAACAAAAATCATTCTTACTCATAATACCCTATATTAGGAGAACATCTTAATTAAGTACCCATCTGACAAAAACAAAGCGAAAGGACATCGACAAGAAAAAAGAATGCATGTACCAAAAGCCGTATGGGTGTGGTGAATCGTACATAGGAGGGACAAAACGCCCTTTTAATGTAAGAGTCAAGTAGCATTTTAAGCATACTCAAAAGGGATAGAGGCCAAGATCGGACAGAGCAAAACACGTCTGGTCAAACCAACACCAGATGCAGTTGTCGGAGGCTAAGATTTTGCATAGAGAGCAACACTGGCGAAAACGAAAGTTCATAGAAGCAGCTTTCATAAAAAGGAGTCAAGGCATTTTTAGCAAGCCTAGCGTCAAGATTCCAAATACATGGAAGCCGCTTCTAACTCAAAATTACCACCTAAAACTTCGCGGTTCAGGTAACTATGAGGAGGAGACTTCATGCATCCCCGCACACGGCTGGTATATAAGTCCGTAACTTTAGAGTTAGTATTTAGTTTACTATCCCTCTAATGGGTTGAATATTCAACCCCAATAGTTCACTTCGACAGAAATAAAAGCTGTAATAGTCAATAGACTGACAGAAAAAGCGAAGAAGACTCCGACGAGTTACCATTTAGTTTACACTCGAAAACGGTTGGAGATATTTACCATTCGAAACGATGTGAAACCAATGTAATAAAGACAAGTCCACAGAATGATTATAGTGATATTAAGGAAAAACTGGCAAAATTCTAAACATGTCCACCTTTTTCCAAGATGGCGAGGTGGTTCTGGCTACAAAAAATTTTGTTTGAGAGAACGTTAGAAATTGATCAGGGTATAACATACAAAAAAGATATAACATATAAAAAATGAACTCTACCGAAATTTTTGCATTTATTTTCTGATAATTTCACTAGTATAAAATGAGGCAATAAAGAAATTGGCATTGCGTGCAGAGTGCTTCAGTGATTATTCGCATATCGGTGAGCAGTTGCTCAACAGGCGACGTAACAACAACGTTCTTGAAAACGGAACAAATCCTGAAAATATAAAAGTTCAGCCGGCTGGTGGGCACCCATGTCCGCACGAACCATCTGATTAAGGCGTTAAATGTGTGTTCTTTGACAGCTCTGTCGATTATCTGCCTATGAATTATGGTGTCGATTCCTCTCGATTTCTTACCAAGGATAAATTAATTTATAGAAATGTTCGCTAATTGAAGGGTGTCAGTCGCCTGAATGACTTATGTTGTCCATAAATATTTATCGGTTTTGTGTCTTTTAAATTTCGAACTTTATTGTTAATTTATTTTTTACTTACTTCTATGCTATCTAAGTTGGTCTCTATTATCACAAACTATTAATACCGCTAAAAATAATTTATTTTAGCTATTGTTTTTAAAATTGTGTACATCTGTTTCAGATTAAACAAATTGGTAATACTTAAGCCAGGGCTTAAAATATTTTCACACAAATTGTCTCGAATTATTACACAGGATGTTATATATTATCCTGCAAATTTTAAAAATATTAACCATGATCCACACACAGCGCACAGTGGTCAATAACTCTTTTCTTTAGGTTTTTCATATTTGCGGATAATTTGAGTTCACAAAATTATATATATATATATATATATATATATATATATATATATATATATATATATATATATATATATATATATATATAGTTGAAATAAACCTATAAAAATAAAGTAAAATTTTTATTTCGCAAATTGGGATTTTTAGAGCTACAGCTTTAGCTACATTTGGCTACACGTTCTAACTTATATCATAATATTCTTCATAATTTATTCTATCTAGATTGGTCTGTCTGTCCGTCGGTCGGTCTGTTCGCGGCATAGCTAAAAAACTTCTTAACCGATTGACTTCAAAATTTGGTCAAAAATTAAGGTTCATATGGGGATATCCTGGTAACATTTTGGTAAAAATCCAATACGGCAAAACAAAATGGCGGCCTAGTGTAAAGTTGAAAAAACTATTAGTAAAAATATTCTTATGCAATTTATATCAAAAATCAAGAATTATGTAGAAATCAGCTGGTAAAATTCTGATACAAACCCAAGATGGCGGAACAAAATGGAGGCGTAATAAAATATGTAAGCGTTCTTTTCAAATTGTGTGCCATAACTTATTGTGGTATAGAGATGAACTAGTAAAACTGTGGTATTAATTCAAGATGGCGGAACAAAATGGCGACCAAATAAAATATCTGTAATCGTGAAAAAATCTCTCTCTCAGGCTCTACATATTTTCAGATTTTTAACATTCCTAGATGCTTAAATGTATATTCTATCAATTCCGACGGTCCGTCTATCGCTTTGTCTGTCTGTCTGTCAGTTCGCGGTATAGCCTAAAAACTTTTCATCAGATTGACTTCAAAATTTAGTCAAACATTAAGGGTCATATGGGGATAACTTGGTAATATTATGGTAAAAGTATAATATGCTGGAAGAAGATGGCGGCCTAGTCAAACGTTAAAAAAATTATTACTAATAAAAACTAATTACCCAATTTTCTCAAATTTCGCAGTGTTACGTAGGAATGAACTGGTGTTTTGTTATGAATATAAGATAGCAAAACAAAATGGCGGCCTAAGAAAACATTTTAAAAATCAGCCTGAAAAAAAACTAGTTACTAGATTAGTTTCAAATTTTGTTTTCGTTTTAGGGTTCCTAGATGTCGAAAAACATGTTTTCTCAAGTTCGTCGGTCTGCCTATCTGTCTTTCGGTCTGTCTGTTTGCGGCATAGCTAAAAAACTACTTACCCGATTTTTTGGTTTTTCATATTTGCAGATAATTTGAGTTCACAAATTTGGCTTGATTTTGTAAATTTTCTTCTATTCTAATAGTCATAAAACTAGCCAAATTTATTCAAATTCAAATTCAAAACATGCTTTATTGTCAGAAGTAAAACTCATTGACAAAGCTGAGAAACAAAATACAATTTTAAAAGAACAACAAATTATTTGCCTAAAAAAATACAATAACACAAAATACCATACAAGAAGCAAGCTTTTAGTTGGTTCATAATAAATTCCCAAAAAGAAAAGAAAAAAAAATAAACACTCAAATAATTAAGCACCCAAATAATGGGGACCAATATAAATATTTATAATTATATGAAAAAACTAAATGTCAATTAACATAAATGTAAAAATCAACTAATAAAAACGTAAATAAATAAATAAATAAGTAAAAATAAACAATACATAAATTTATCAAGAAATAAAATTGTAAATATGTTAAAATACATCACAAAATTAAAAGAAAAAATTTTTTTGAAGATTTAATAATAGAATCAATTAAAATGTTTTTGGAAAAACTCTGACACACTATAGAAGGGCTTATCAATTAAAAATGATTTAAGTTTGTTTTTAAAAAGGCGTTCACTCTGTATCTGCCTGATGCTCACTGGCAAATGATTAAAAATGGCTTTGCTATTATATATTACAGATTTTTTTGCTTGAGCTGAGTGCGGAATAGGCAGTGGAATACTGTTGGAACGACGAGAAACTCTTTCTGGGAAGGAATTAATTTCAGTTTTAAATTTTTTGTGCATAAGACATGAGGTCTCAAGGATAAAAATACATGTTAGCGTCAAAATTTTTTCACATACAAATAATGGTTTACAAGAGTCCTGGACATTAGCTTTACATAAATATCTTATTGCTCTTTTCTGCAACACAAAAATACTATTAAAGAGCTGCTCTGTGAAAGATTCCCAAAAACAAACACCATACCTTAAATGGGATTCTATGAGAGCAAAATAAGCACGTCTTTTTCGTTTATTCGTAACCAAAATGTTTGATTTTACGACCGGAATAAAAATTTAATTTTCCATGCCTAATCAATATACTCTCCTTACGATATTTTTACCTTTTTATAAAAAAAAATGCTCTTTTTTATCACGCAAAAATAAAACGGTTTATTTAATTCAATATAGTTGAAATGACCCTTTAAAAATAAAGTAAATTTTTATTTCGCAAATTGGGATTTTTAGAGCTACAACTTTAGCTACATGTGCCTACATGTTCTAATTTATAACATAATTCTTCATAATCTAGATCCCTAGATCCCGAAAAATATGTTTTCCTAATTCGGTCGATCTGTCTGTCTGTCGGTCGGTCTGTTCGCAGCATAGCTAAAAAACTACTTACCTGATTGACTTGGTCAAAAAGTAAGGTTCATGTGGGGATGACCTGGTAATATTTTGGTAAAAATTCGATATGGCAGGACAAAATGGCGGTCTAGCCTATGAAATGTTAAAAAATTATTACTAAAAATCTACTAAACCAATTTATCTCAAATTTTGTGCAAAAATAAAGAATTATTCAAGAATCAACTAGTAAAATTTTGCTACGAATCCATGATGGTGGAACAAAACGGCTGCTTAATAAATTATTTAAAAATTCAGCCTGAAAAACTATTTAATAGATACTTTTCAAATTGTGTGCTATTACTAATCGTGGTATAGAGATTATCTAGTAAAACTGTGGTATTAATTGAACATGGCTGAGCAAAATGGCGGTCAAATAAAATATTTTGTAATCGTGATAAAAATAAGCAAGATGGCGACCTAGTGACACGTTAAAAAAGTTATTACTAAAAAAATTAATTATCCAGTTTCCTCAAATTTTGCATAAAAATCAAATGTTACATAGAAATGAACTGGTAATATTTTGGTATGAATATAAGACAGTAAAACAAAATAGCGGCCTAATAAAATGTCTAAAAAATCGGCCTGAAAAAACTACCCATTAGATTAATTTCAAATTTTGTCCGAGCATTAAGTGTGATATAGAGTAAACTGGTAAAATATTGGTAGAAATCCGATATGATGGAACAAAATAGTTCCCATTAAAAATATTTGAAAAGATAGTATATATTTGTTACTAAATGACTATGTATTCAACTAAATTGGGTCACATTTCCCTATTCCTAAAAGTAGGAAATATTCATAACGGAAGAAGGTCCGGGTAAAGGAAGGAAATTTACCGATTTTTAAATATTATACTAAACGGCCATTCATTGCCACAATACTTAATTGTTGTGCCCAATTTTAGGTAAATTAGATAAGCAGTTTTTGACTAATTTTTTTTTTTTTAATATTACACTAGGCCGCCATCTTATTTCGCCTTATTGGATTTTTACCAAAAGGTTACCAGGTTATCCTCATATGGCCCTTAATTTTTGACCAAAATTTGAGGTCAGTCGAAAAAGTAGTTTTCAACTTTGCCGCGAACAGACAGACCGACAGACAGATAGTAAACACCTGAAAACATCTTGGAGGGTCATTTTTTTAAGATTACAATACTTCCTTTTACGATGGAAGTAAAAAATGTATCCTGTAAAATTTGACTTTTAGCGCCCACGTAGAGACGTAGACCCGATATATAAAATTAATAACGCTTACTCAAATAAAATGAACAGTCTTAGGGTGCATATACACAATAGGAGAGTGCGATTAATTTAAGTTTTGTAACAGCTCGTCACGACCCCGTGCCAGAAGCATAAAAAGTCTTCTCAGCAAGTGCGATATCTAAGGTATAATTTCAAGCTCGGAGGCAAGAACATCTTGTACGATAGTGAATAATTGATAAAAGAAGGAACTAATATACAATTATTTATGTAGAACGTGAGAAATATAAACAAAAACTTTGAAAAATCCCCGCGATTGACTACGATTGTTATTATCGTAATAACACGCTTCTCTTTTTATTTATACGTATGGTTGCGATATTTATGGAAGTGTGGTTACATAAATTCTTAACGGTTTCGCTTCGTGTCGGCGGAATGATTTAAACAAGGGACTTTAAAAGTAATGGACGACAGTAATATATCTAGTGTTGGATGCCAGATTTCACTTTTAAAGTCCTGGAGTGTGAAACGATACAGCGCCTATAGTAATTTGCATTATAGTATAGGTACCTACCTTAAATGCCACTTCAACGGTATAAATTTATTATTTTTATAAACATTTTGTTATACCGCCATTTTGTTTCTCAAACGGCACTGAATTACGTTGTCGCCTCCTGCCTTTCATGGGGAGTAATAAAGTTAATATATTTTATTTCACGTTATACCAACATCAAAACGGTCCCTGTCTGGAACATGTCCTTGTTTGAAGCAACCTGAAATGCTTTTGTTAACTATTTTTTTATTATCAGCAACCCTGTTTACAGCAAGAGACACCTTTAGTTCAAAATAGCTTCTATCTAAACCCAATAACTACTGATGAAGTAAAAAATATAATTTCAAATCTAATAAATACTCAACAGGTTTGGATGAGATCTCTCTTTGTTTACTAAAACTTATATAGACGTTCTTGCTTCTGTAATCAGTAATTTAATTAATTATCCTTTTGATTCAGCATTTTTGCCAAAGTAGTTAAATATAACAAAAATTATAAACAAAGGCTCTCAAGACACTATCTCGAAATACCGTCCTTTAGTACTTGCTTGTATTATATAGAGTAGAAATCTTTTCACCTTCTCAATATGGATTTAAAAGGGAGCTATTATATCTACTGAGAATGCTCTCGATTATATTCTGAGTGAAATTTATAAAAAAAGTAATGAGGGAAATAGTTGTGTTGTGATAATATGTGACTTCTCTAAAGCATATGATATGATTGATCATGAAATACTATTAAATAAACTTTAAAAGTACGGCATAAGGGTCAACATGTATTCCTGGTTAGAATCCTATTTACAAAACAGAACCCTGGCTGTGTGAATGACGGTATGAACAGTTCTGAGTTTGAAAAAATGAGTATGGACGCCGGAGTCCCCCAAGGGTCAGTTCTAGGTCTCATGCTATTTAACTTGTTTGTCAATGACCCCCCAAAGCATATATTAACTAAAGTTGTTTTGTATGCTAATGATACGACTTGCATCGTTAGTGAAAAAAGTCTTAATATTCTGGAGGATAGAACAAGTAAAACTATTAATGATTTCATGAATTCGTTCACAGCGAACAAGTTAAAGCTTAACATAGATAAAACCAATATAATGTTATTTTCCAACAGAAATAACCTATATAGCAATAAGTAATTTGAGACTTAATAACGAAGAAAATTTTAATAAATCAGTGTCAAAAATTGCTTATTCAATGTATTTTAAATTATATGGGGGAACAAAATTGTTCTCAATAAAAATGTTTGAAAAGACAGTATATATGTGTTACTAAATTACTATGACAAACAAAAATCTTTTTTGGCTGAATAAAAATATTTAACTTTAAATTAATTGAAGCAAATATTTAATAAAATTACATACCTCAACATATAGACTAGTCTGTCTACGGAATGTTTCGATACATAATATAGGATGAAAGTATTTGTACAACTACTATGTGTCCATATATATATATATATATATATATATATATATATATATATATATATATATATATATATAAAAAACTTAAAGTAAATGACATAATTTCTTATGCTTGTTTAAATAATATTGTTTATATTATGTATCGAAACATTCCGTAGACAGACTAGTCTACATGTTGAGGTATGTAATTTTATTAAATATTTGCTTCAATTAATTTAAAGTTAAATATTTTTATTCAGTTGCGAAAAGAACAAAAAAGATTTTTGTTTGTCAATCTAAACGCAACAAATAATCTGAACACATTTATAAATTACTATGTGCGGAACTAAATTTGGTTACAGTTTCCTATTCCTAATGAAAGGACACATTCATATCTAGGCAAGTTCCGAGTAAATGAAATTACTTTTTTAATCTGGTTTTTCTTACTAGTTACCATTTTGTTGCGTTGTATTTTATGCGAACCAAAATCTTACCAGTTAATATTTATGTCATATTTGATTATTATAGAAAATTCGCCGTGAATTGAAAAAACATTTTTTTAAAACATTTTATTTGGTCGCCATTTTGTTTTGCACTGCGGTTGGAAGTTGTTTTTTTTGGTTTTTGAGATACAAGGTGGAAACATGTTAATATTTTTTCATTTCTTTTTTCATACACTACGCATTTTTGTAAAGATTTTTTTAATCAGATTTGGCACAATGTGTACTATATGTACTAATCTCAATAATGCAACTAAATAAATTTTGGGAAAATATACCTTGTGTTATTTTTCTTCCGGGTTACCACCCTTTTAACTCTCCTTTAACTTTTCATTATGACTTCTAACTTTTCATTATGACGCCACTATCTATTCCTACTATAAAGTCAAATTTCTTCTTCTGTTCTGTATCTTTTTAGTCTTATATTTTTTCGATATTTTGCACCGTCCATTCGTGCATAGCTAACTTGAAAGTCAAACGTGTATGGGGCATTGGAAAAATGGTAAAATTGTATACATGAATGTACAATTTGCTAAATTATTTCTATACAAGGCTATTAAAAAAAATGTAAGACAGGTTTCCGGGTGCTTTGTCAAAGTAATATTCTGTTAATTACTTATTGTAATTATGAAATAAAATTAAATGAGAAGGGGCATGTCAATGCCAAAATTAAACACGCTCAAATTTTAAAACATCTTAACTATATTCATCTTCTCAACTAACTTACCACATACAAAAGGCAAACGTTTTTACAGTAAAAATACACAATCAGCAAAATGTTATCGCCTTGACGCGACGATGCACAAAAATGGTTATTTAAATGCGCTGTTGTCATGCTTAACACAATTTAAGTAATATATTTTTACATAGATTGGTGCTATTGGAAATAAAAATATTATTAAAACAAAAGGAAAAGAAACAAATTTCAACGTTATTATTAAAATAATAAACATGCCGCCCGCCTTGAAAGCTCTGGCTTTCAACCAAAATGATAATAACAGAGTAGGTACGTATCACTTTATTCTATCGGCAACGGACATATTTTTGAAAAAGAACGCTTTATCAGCCCACATTGAGTTTTTATAAGAGCCACTCGCGCTACATTGTCTTTCCCGTAAAACACTTCAACCACCTTTCCCATTTTCCACTTCATGGGAGGGGCATTGTCATCTTTCACTAACACTAATGCACCAACACTCAAACCATCATAGTTGTGTTTCCATTTGGTTCTCTGCTGGAGTTCGGCAACATACTCCTTGCTCCATCTGGTCCACAGATGCTGCTTTAACTGCTGCAAGTGTTGATACAATGACAATCGATTAGTGGGCAAACTCTTTAAGTCTTCATTCATCCAGGAACTTAACTGACGCCCGATGATTAAATGTCCAGGCGTTAGTGGAGTGAGATCATCAGGATGAGAGGATAGAGGTGAGAGAGGACGTGAATTCATTATTGCCTCTACCTCTGACAAAAGAGTATAAAAATGTTCAAATGTTAATGGCCTATTGCTAACTACTCGCTTTAAATGGGCTTTCATAATTTTAATACCTGCCTCCCAGAGGCCACCAAAATGAGGTGATTGAGGTGGTATAAAATGCCACTCTATTTCTTCCTTACATATGCTTGAGGTTAGTTCATCTTTATTTTTTTTTGATGAACTGACCTAAATCTTTTAAGTCTGAATATGCCGATACGAAATTGCTGCCAATATCTGAAAAAATTACGGAGGGTTTACCCCGACGTGCAGAAAATCTACGTAACGACAATATAAAGGCTTCTTTACTGAGATCGGTTACTAGCTCTAAATGTACCGCTTTTGTTAGGAAACAGATAAAAAGGCAAATATATGATTTTGAAATTTTGGTACCACGACCAGCGTAACTCTTCAGCAAAAAAGGGCCTGCATAATCAACGCCCACAATATCAAACGGGTGATTAGGACTTAAGCGTTGTTCAGGTAAATTGCCCATAATAGGCTTCAGCATCTTGGGATTATACCTGAAACATTTCAAACATTTATGTACAATTTGTTTAGATAAGGACCGACCTGCCAATGGCCAATATAACTCTCGTATTGAAGCCAATAAATGTTGTGGTCCACAATGATATAATTTCAAGTGCTCATGTAGAAAAATTAATTTTGTGAGATGGTGACGTGCTGACAAAATTATAGGGTGTTTTTTTTCGAAATTGAATTTTGCATTTGTCAATCTTTCACCAACCCTCAAGAAACCAAAGTCATCAATAAATGGTTTTAAACTAAGAAGTTTTGAAGAACCTTTTACCCTATTAGCCCTTATTTCTTCAAATTCTTTTGAAAAACAATTATTTTGTACATGCTTGAGCAATATTTTAAATGATTGATCAATTTCGCTTTTCATTAAGGGACCATACTTATACTCACTTGGAATTTTAGTACAATTATGTGCAAACCTGCGCATTAGAGTGGTTACTCTTTTTAGTTTCACCAAATCAGAAAATCTTTCTACAACATAATTACTATTTTCCATTGTAACTGAACTATTTGTACAATAAGTTTTAACTTTACGCAAATCAGGTAAATCATCTTTTTGGCCAGGAAATTTTGGCCATTCGTTTTCGGGCAAAAATAAAAACTGTGGCCCATGCCACCACATGTCTACATTTTTTATTTCAGAGCATTTTACACCACGAGATAAATAGTCAGCTGGGTTAAATTGACTTGGAACATGTCTCCATATGTCACGCTCAGTAGCCTCCTGAATTTCGGAAACTCTGTTACTAATAAATGTTTTTAATTTGTTTGGAGCAGTTTTTACCCAACCTAAAACAATTGTTGAATCTGTCCAAAAAACAATTTTTTCTATATTCAACCTCAGCGCATAAGAAATCTTTTTTGCAAGTCTTGAAGCTACTACAGCTCCACAAAGTTCTAATCGCGGCAAAGTCACCGTTTGTAGAGGCGCAACCTTTGCCTTGGATGCTAAAAGACATATGTTTATTTCACCATTCTAGCTTATAGATCTGAGATAAACACATGCGCCATATGCCTTTTCAGAACTATCAGAAAAACAATGCATTTCAACAGACTTTGCATTTTCACAAAGATTAGTAGTGATAGCATCTTCTCGGTACACACCATGATGACACATGAAATAATCGCCTGAAGAGGTGGCATTGAAATCTGAAACCTTTGTCATATGTCCTAAATCAATATATTCCTTTATAAAGACATGGTATAATTTTTTATAATTATTATTAGAACAAAATTTACGTTCAAGGTTCAAAAATCGTAAAATTTAACCATAAATGAACCATCCTTATTTCGTTTCGTGTTTTCTATAAAATGTTTTTCACAAGCAAGTTCTTCGTCCGATAATTGTTTATCAGTAAAACTAACATTCTCTAATTCCCAAAATAATTTTAGGTTATCGTGAATTTGCTGATCAATGGTTTTAACAAAACAACAATTTAAAACCGCTTGTGCGTTGTTTAACTTACTAACAGGACCAGTTACAATCCATCCAAGTCTTGTGTTTTGTAAAATCTGCAGTTTGGAACCTAAACATATTTTCTCCTCGCATAATAAATCCCATAATAAATCCGAGCCGATTAACATATCGACTTCCTGAGGTTGAAAAAATGTAGGATCAGGTAACTTGCAGTTACTGGGAATTTTTAAATGACTTATTTTTATCGGCGATGCCGGCAAAGGACCCGTTATGTTTGGGATAATAAAACAAGAAACGTTTAGTGAGGAATTATTTAACTTTGAAAATATTTGCGTATTAAATTTATAATTTATCATTGAAATAGAATTGTTTATTCCATTCAGAGAAACATTTATTTTTTCTTTAAATAATTGAAATTTGTCGCAGGCACGTTCAGTAATAAAACTCGACTGAGAGCTACTGTCTAGGATTACACGAATGGTGTGTTTATTATTGAAACGGTCCCTGTCGATAACAAAACATCAGTTATTTCACAGTTGGAAGAATTATTAATTACTTTGTTTGCATTGACCAATGAAGAAGACGAACTTCCGATATCAATATTAGATTGTTGATTTTTATCGTAAAGTTCTTGTGAATTGACATTGTCAGAATGCAATAAAATATTATGCTTCTTGTGACATTTTCTACAGGGTGGTTTTCGACAACTTCTATTAAAATGGCCTGGTTTCAAACAGTTCAAACACATTTTTAAAGCAATAATCTCCTGACCTCGTTTTTCCACAGGAATTTTCAAAAAGGAAGGACATGACTGAATAATGCTCACTTTTACAAAATACACACTTTGGCAATTTAACATCAGTTAAGGTTAAACTTCTTAAATTTTCATCCACAACAACCAAACCTCTAAAATTACTACCATGTTGTTTTTCGGTACGACTTTGCTCCAAATTTTCTAAAAGCTCCGCCTTATAGAACTCAGGAATAATTTAAAATCTTCTAAAGAAGGATTTTTTTTTGCTTTCGATTTATATGATTCCCATTCCCTAGCAGTGGCCCTATCCAATTTTGTGCTTAATAGATAGACAATGGGTACATCCCAGTATGCTGTGGGCAAACCTACTTGACTTAACGCACGCATATTTTTTGTTAAAATATTCATAATTGCGCGTATTCCTTTAGCGGACTCTTTGCTTAAGGCTTCTATATTATAAATATTTTTAATATGATTATGGATTAGCATTTTATCATTATTATAGCGTTTTCCCAACAACTTCCAAGCAATATTATAGTTGATAGCGGAAAACTCTATACTTGACAGTAACTGAACAGGTTCATTACGTATAGAAGCTCTTAAATAACGAAAGCGTTGAATATCTGATAATGATTCATTTTTATGAATCAGAGATTCAAAAATGTCCCTAAATTCAAGCCAATTTTGCACAGATCCGTCAAATATAGGCAAATTTATATCAGGAAGCTTTACCGATTGTATCGGGTTAATAACGGATTTTTGAGTGCCTTTACTACTATTACTACTTGAATCATCATCATTTTTGTTATCATACAAATACTTTTTTGCCAAAGAAATTACTGAATAATATCTATTTTCCAATTGACCTCTATCTGAATATTCCTTGTCTAACTCGGTTAAATCGCATAATAAATCAATTTTATCTTGAATTTCGACAAATTTTTGCAACAAATTAACCTCAATATTATTGAGACGAGTTTCTAATTCTAAAATTAATCGATGAGATATATTTGTGCTATCTTGAAAATTATCGCCAATATATTTTGAAAAATTAGTTAAAGTGGCTTTTACAGCACCTCTTTGCCTTTTAAGTATGTCCATTTTTTTTAAATTAATTAGTAATTCGCCTCAAATTAAACAAATATTTAAACTATTCAATGGCAATAATGAAATTCACAAATTACTCACTTATCCTCAAAAACTTGTCCCCTTCGTACAAACTTGACCTCTGCAAAGCCGTTGCTGACCAAACAAAACTGGAACTTTGGGCACTTGTATTTTCAAACACCCACAACTTAATACTTTCGGCCGCCTTGGCTACTACAGGTAAAATTATGACTTTTAAAAAAAAAATCCGGAACAGCCGGTTCGAAGGACCATGTTAATTACTTATTGTAATTATGAAATAAAATTAAATGAGAAGGGGCATGTCAATGCCAAAATTAAACACGCTCAAATTTTAAAACATCTTAACTATATTCATCTTCTCAACAAAATTACTACATACAAAAGGCAAACGTTTTTACAGTAAAAATACATAATCAGCAAAATGTTATCGCCTTGACGCGACGATGCACAAAAATGGTTATTTAAATGCGCTGTTGTCATGCTTAACACAATTTAAGTAATATATTTTTACATAGATTGGTGCTATTGGAAATAAAAATATTATTAAAACAAAAGGAAAAGAAACAAATTTCAACGTTATTATTAAAATAATAAACATATTCCTTGACAATTTCTCCGATTTCCTTGACATATTTTGCTAAAATTGCCAAAAGGAAAAATATATTTTTTATACGTTTTATATCATTTTTCTAATTAATTTAAGAAACGATTGTAGAATTTAGGTTTAACATAAGTAGTCTACGACACATTTGTTGCCTCAATGAAAATATACAAATATAGAATTGCACATATCTAGTGGCAAAGACTTAGCTTAATTAACAGTAATATATAAGGTGCTAGACCTAAACCTAAAAGTTCAGACAGAGGTAAAAGTTTGTCACTAAATAAAATATTTTTGGTATATTAAAAGTGTACAACTTTGGCCACTTTTTTATAATATTTATTAAATAAAATTTGAAATGTACACAATATAACATTTTTAATTTTGGGATACGATATATACCCATGTAAAGTATCCAATTATATTTGAAGAAAGAAGAAATAAATTAATACCGGTAAACTTTCTAAAATATCTGGGAATTACATATTTACTAAAAATGTAACAAACAAGAATAACACAAATTATAATATTTATTTTTAAAAAAATACGTAAGTGACCTCTTTGGTACTGGAGATCAAGTAAGTTACAACCTAAATCAGCTTTCAAGTTACATATATTTTATATTTATTCACAAAATATTTAAAAGAACTTATATATAACCCAAATAAACTGGTTATAACTCAACAAATAATATATTTTTACAATTAAACTTTTCTATTATCTCCACCCGGAAGGGGGACGGGTAGTTTGTATTTTGGACAACTCTAATAGCTGAATTTATACTAAAGGCACGTCATGGTAGTATTTTTAGGAGTTGAAAGACTCCAAAATCGGTTGTTGTATCTTTGTTGTCACCTGAAATTGAATTCACTTTCTTTTCAACTACAGTATGCTCTTGATTTTCCTCTACATCAATATGAAGCTGAATTTTAAAGCTATTTTGTTCCCTTTCTTTAGCAATTCTCCGGGTTGGCTTAAGAAAGTTTAAAAATGTGATATTAATATGTTCTTTAACTCTTTCTTGGACGCGTTCATTTACCATTTTTTATAGACTTCATCTGGGGTTGGTTCTTGGAGTTGCGTTCTACTTTCTGCAATTGTTTTTTCAATAATCAAATATACATTTGACTAAACTAGAAATAAGACACAAAGTCTCGGTCTCAGTCAAAAAGAGTATAATGCGGTTACACGTGTTTCGCCTTTTCAGGCATCATCGGACCTACTATTAATATAACAATATAAACTATCACTATAAATATACAAAATTGAAACAGACCTTCGACATTAACTAAAATCACAAGAACAAATCAAACAACTATAACGTCACATGTTAAAATACACACTGAGATGAGGTTAAGAAACTAAGGTATTGACACGCGCAGATAAAAGTTGAATCAAATAAAAGACAAAAAAATATATAAATAAAAAATATAAAAAAAGGTTATTGATATACCCAGGAATTGAACCCGAGCCTCCGGCTTCTCCCTGATTGTCCGATATATACAGCAGAACAATCTCCACAGCCCAATGAGTACACCCCTGATTTTGAGAGATGTTCAGTCTTATCTTTGCTCATTACTAAATGTCTCTTAAGTGAGTTCACTGTTTTAAAAGCAATTGAGATATCTAAATGTTTGAGAAACTTCGCCACCTGCATTGAAATATTACCAAAAAATTTCAAACCTTTGAAGCATTTTTTAAGTGTTGGTTTAGAGTGAATAATATTAAAGGAAAGTTTGTATTTATTGAAAATCTTAAAATAAAGTCTATTGATGGAGTGGATATGAAAACCGTTGTTGAAAGCAATTTGTTTTATAATCTGCAATTCCTGATTGAAACCTTCCCTGGAAAGAGGTATTTTGAACAACCGATAGAAAAATGAGTTGAAGGCTGCAAACTTGTGTGAGTGAGGAGAAATGGAACTAACTTGAATAACGTTAACTGTAGACGATTGTTTTCTGTATTTTCAAATTCTACCTATATACTGTTTTGGTATTGTTCCTGATTAACATTAAATCTAAGAAAGGTAATCTACCCTCATTCTCCATCTCTGGAGTAAAATCTATTTTGTTATGAAGGGAATTAACAAAATTCAAAAAATCAGTCAACTCCTGATTGTTTCCTTTCCACACGATACATATATCATCTACGTACCTCTTGTAAGCTAATAGATGGTTGGCAAAACTGCTTTTCATAATCTTTGCCTCCAAATCACTCATAAAAATCTCACTCAGAAAAGGGGAAAGGCAGGAACCCATCGCTAGACCCGTTAACTGCCTAAAAAATAAGCCATTAAATTTGAAAAAAATTTGGTTCAGTACGGTGGAGAGCAGAGAAACGAGATTCTCCTTTGCTAGTGCTGGTAGGGCAGTTTTGTCTAATAAACTCTTTACCAATTTAATGCATTCGTTGGGGGGTATGCTGGGGAACAAATTTTTTACATCTAAGGAAATTAATATTGCATCATGCGGAATGTCAACATTTTTGAGGTACTGCGCCAAATCTACCGAATTTTTTGTGGAGTAAGTATTCTGAAAACCCGTAACCTCTCTCAAAACTTTATTTAGCCACGAAGACAAACGGTAACAGGGTGAGTCAACAAAAGACACCACGGGTCTGATAGGGTTTCCCTCCTTATGTACCTTAGGTAAACCGTAGAGCAAAGGCGTTCTAGGATTCATAGGATACAAATTATATTTCGAGGTTTTAAAATATTCCAAAGTTACCAACGTTTGATCAAGAACACCTTTAACCTTCACAAAGAATGAATTTGTGGGGTCCCTATTGATACTCTGGAACTCACCAGACTCCAGGAAGTCTACAACCTTCTGCACGTAATCAGCTCTTTTCATAACCACCAAACAAGAGTCTTTATCTGCTTTGGTGACGATCAGGTCGTGGAATAAAAACACTGATATCACTGAGACAAAGTCGGCTTTTGCTAACCACTTGCTAACAACTGGACACCATTTTTCTATACCAAACAATGTAAAGATACTACACGAGTGTCCAAAGAGTAAAAAACTGGATTTGTTAGAGAAGATGGAAATTACAAGGGCTAAAAGAAGCCCAGTTTTACATTGTGTTAATGATGTCTTCAATTTCGAACCTCAACTAATTTTTAATAATCTTGGCGCTAATATTAATCGGCGGGAAGATAATGTATAAACTTTTCATTGGACCTGCTGGTAGAGTGGTGGTCAGTATCTCGGTGTGTCACGCCGGAGGCTCGGGTTTAATTCCTGGGTATATCAATAACCTTTTTTTATATTTTTTATTTATATATTTTTTTGTCTTTTATTTGATTCAACTTTTATCTGCGCGTGTCAATACCTTAGTTTCTTAACCTCATCTCAGTGTGTATTTTAACATGTGACGTTATAGTTGTTTGATTTGTTCTTGTGATTTTAGTTAATGTGGAAGGTCTGTTTGAATTTTGTATATTTATAATGATAGTTTATATTGTTATATTAATTGTAGGTCTGATGATGCCTGAAAAGGCGAAACACGTGTAACCGCATTATACTCTTTTTGACTGAGACCGAGACTTTGTGTCTTATTTCTAGTTTAGTCATTTGAAAGTCGGTCTCTTAGAGAATATGGACGCTTTCTTACAGTTTGAAATATACATTTGTTAACACAATTAAAAGGCTAACATCCAACGTCAATTGAGTTGTGTAAGGCGGCAACTATACAAAACGTATATTGAATTTTTGAGAAGCTTACAATATTTCGATATTATATAAGGGAGAAACAGATTAACACACTTATGTTGGGTGGTTCTTCTACCAACCAATTATCATACAAATGTTCCGCACTGAATACAATGAATATACGAGTTGCGGTAGCAGAGAACGTTAATGTTCTCCGTATTCCCTAAAGAGGTTTAAATTTAGACCAGGTCTAACTTGACAGTTACAGTTTTAAAATGATATTAGTAACAATGGAACAAATAATTTTTTTAAATGTCTTAATTACAAAATGACAAGGACATAATCAAAACACAACTGGTGAACTAACAGTTTTAGTTACCATGTCAATTAGATCTGGTTTAACTCTTAAACCTTTTTAGTGAATACGGGGGTAAAATTTTACAGACTTCAGGAAATTAGTAAATTGCTCTGATATTTTATCTCCTTGAAATATATGCATTTCCTTGAGTCGGGATTGTCACACAAGTTAGTTTCGTCGTAGTGGGATCAACGTTCTCCAGTAATGTTCTGGAAGTAAATTTCGATATCTGATTTTGTTATTTTTACTTTGTTTCTTCTGAAATGTTGACAGTGCCTTTGGTTAACATATACTTGTATCGTTTAGTGAACTGTTCTGCCCACGCACGGCCGGATAATTTATCTTTGAAATATGGAACATTTGATCATATTTTGTCAAAATACCCTTTAACGTCCATGCGCAGTTTTATCTATATGTCTCCTTTCCAGTTTCCTGAGAATATTGACAGTCTCTTTCACTATTCTGGGACTTATTCCACTTCTTATCATATTTATAACACATTCAGCATCTCATCTGAATAATTTTTGTTCTGTCGTGCACCTACTTTTTTTCTATTTCTATAACGTGCCGTAACAAACATACAAGGTGTTAATGCGTTCATGGTGCAAATTGCGAGGAATCATCCTCTCATAAAAAAAACACATAATCGGATTCCTCAAATAAAAAAAAACTGAAGTGCAAACCCAAAATTTTCGCGTAAAATCGTATTTTATTACTTTTAGCTACGCCACTGGATGAAAATATTCAGTTTAAATTATGGTAGCTAATTTCTAAGAAATATTTTCTCGAAAGTATTAGCATGGGCATATTAACACCCTGAATATTATTTATCAAGAAATATTTCAATTATACATAAAACTATAATGAAAAATATATATTCAACTCTGTATGTTAAAAGATATATTCAAGATCTTCCAAAATATCAACTGATGCCAATATTGCCCTTCTGCGGACAACATTACTCACTTGATTTTTCATTATTATTATAGAAGTTTTTAGGTTATTCAAACCATAACCTAAAAACTTCTTTAACAATAATGAAAAATCAAGTGAGTAATGTTCATAACCCTTGTAGCTAATACTCAAACTGTACCCAATTCAATGTGAAATGAAAATATATACAGTGAGTACAAAATGACTGATGGGCTTTTAACCCTAATAACATAAAAAAAGGCAAAAATGACCTACCGTTTATCCGCATAAACTCTTCAATCACTTGTTCACAAATCAAGTATACTTGGTCCAAGAATAGTCTTGAAACGGCAAAATAAGGTAACAATGGTGCCAGATTTGAAAATTACAATTTTTAATTTAAAGTGCTCGTAAAAGTGGACAAATTTACCCATTGTATCCAAAGTTGCTCACTTTTACGGCACATAAAGAAACGAGCCATCTATTTCTTTCCCATTGAAACGATATTGCCAATGACCAATACGAAATGGCTTCGCATAATCTAAAAGGGGACTGACAAAAATGTGTCAAAGAGAACAAAGCAAAAAAAATATTTATATATTTTTTCTTAATTCAGTTATTTCTCTGTCAATATCTGAAATCGCTAGGAAAAACTCAACGGATAAATTTTGCCTCTTTTTTTCCTAGATAAAATTATGTATTTTTATAACTATTTAATTCAGTTTTTCCTTATTTGATTCAGTTTTTAAAAAGGTTTGATAAGTATTATGAGAATTTTTTACAAATTTTTTCTGATCAAACCATTGTCGATCTACATATTAACTACTATTCAGAGTTAACAGATTTTTGCGATACGAGAAATTTGTACTATGCCTGGAGCTACCAATAAATAAAGCCTTAATCATTTTAAGCAACAAAATAAAAGCAAAATCAACGTTATTTGACATTTTTTCTAAAAATGGGCAAAAACTGCATTTTTCCTGACTTTTATTAACCATTATCCTTTTCCCTAAATTCTCCCTTACGTTAAATTCCCTGACATTTACCGATTACCATTTCTTGACGTTGGAGATCACAAAGATACGGAACAGAATGTTAGCAAAAACTTTGAGTGGGCTAAAGGGATCGCAATTACAAAAAATATTACTCTGTCATTTTTTTTTTAATTTATTGATATTAGTCAGCCAGTGAACCTGATTTTACTCACATTACTAGAAATGTAGAGGTGTATCAAAAACTCTAAAAAACACGAGCATTTTAATTCCCTGTATCTTGACAACGAAGCGTTTGTGGACCCCTATTATATGAATTATTTTCTTATTTTGATGAGATAAATTACCTTACAGAGTTTTGGAAATAAATTAATTCTATTGGTTCTGTGTAAAAGCTAATAAATCATTGGTTTCTTCTAGGCAAAACATTTAATAATTCCATACAAAGAACTATTAGTGTTCATCATTTAGAAATCAATTTAAGTTTAAAGTTAATTATAACCAAACAAATTTCAAATAACGATAAATATTAAGCTGAAATTATTTATGAAATATCTAATAAGAAAATGTATTAAAACAGCTATTAACTTAAAGAGATTTGGGTAATTGTTTTCACTGATGGATATTTTTTTACTAAACAGAGAGTGGTCAAACAACAATGATCGGATCCGCCTAAGATATAATGGATTTTAGACTATTCTTCCTGGATGTGCTTAAAGTAGAGGGATATTTGAGCATTTTTGACCTGTACTTAAAAAAAAGTTACTGTTTTAGGTCTTTTTTTATGTGTATATTATGTACTGACTACGTCGAATAACTTACAAAGAACCTTTCAACACCAGCTTTCTGATAAGAGTACTAAAAGCAAAGCTTCTAAATTACTATAAATGCAAAAGGTTTATTTTTGTAATTTTGAAAGTCTAATTAGGTATGGCGCACAGAGGACGATTTATACACCGCTAGCATGACAAAAAGCCAAATTTTACATCCAAAATATTTAAAAAATGCTTCGATGGATTAAATTAAATTGAGTCAAAATATTATCTTAAAACCATAATATCCCTCAAATGTATCATATTATCACATTAGCCATGACAAAACAGATGATCTAGAGTGGAATCCTATTTTGTGTTAGCGCAGTAAACGTGAGCCGCGAAAGATTTGGCGTTGTTAAAAACTTGTGGAAACAAGCCTGTGTTGTGAAAAATTTGAAATGGATGTAGTTGTACCTGGTATGTTATGTGCACAATATATTAAATTCGTGTTTACATATTTAATAAAATAATATCATAAAAGATATAAGTATATATTCCACCGATCATATGTAGAAATTTCTTAAGTTAATGAAGCTTTATAAAAAAAAGTTCCACCGAGATCTAGTTTCTAATTTGCGACATCTTAAAGGTTAATTAGCAATCTTAATAAAAATATAAATATTAGATGCCCCGACTTGCCCCTATGTCCGTTTTCCGTTGTTTTAGATACCGTGTCAGTTCAATCCAAAACATCAACATTTATGCGTAGAGAACTATTCCATTTTATACGCGACAATGGGTTATTTAAGCATTAAACATTGCACAGAACAGACAGTTAAATATATATCAGAAAAAAGGAAGAGCATAAATGAATCACTAAAGAAACATATATACATGCGCACGAAAAACTTTATTTCTAAATTTGTTTGTAAATGGAAAAACACAAACGAACATTGGACAGATTTTTAAATTCCGACTCGAAGTGGTTAGAAGAAGAACATATTATAGAGGAAAAACAAAACAAGAAAAATAGGGGTAGATCAAAGAAGCAATTTAGTGAATGCGGTGATAGAAGTACAAAAGAAAAAGTCAGTAGGTTGTTAAACCATTCCTCCGAGGAATTTTTATTCTCGACTGTACGTTCCCACCAACAGCAGAGTAAACGGTCGTTGGCAGCAGTCATTAAAAAGGCTACAGCTAGCTCTCCAAAGGGTATTAAAGAGATTAAAACTACAAATTTTCCAAATGCGATAATACCGTACACGTCCGAAGAAGCCTTGGCATTAATTACCGATTTAAAACTTACAAAACATCAGTATAAGTTATTACAAGCAAGTGCAAAAACAAAAAATGCTAACATTTACCCCATGTATGACTCTGTTCTTGAAATAAAAAAACAATGTTATCCAGTTGCTCCTGATTCGAAAACAATTACGGAAACATTATGCGAACTTAAATTACAACCTTTGATCCATCTAACAATCCAACGGCTCGCGTTTGTTCAACAAGATGTATTTGAAACACATTGCAATAAAAATAATAATTTAGAATGTATATGGAAATGGGGATGTGATGGTAGTGGAGGTCATTCTCGATATAAACAACGATTTTTAGCTAATGAAGACGATAAGAATGATTCCAATATTTTGATGACCTCCATTGTTCCCCTACAATTGTTTACACGAGACCTTGATAACAAAGTAGTACAAAATTGGAGCAATCCACGAACATCCTCTTCACGTTACTGTCGACCAGTCCGCTTTTCTTTCACGAAAGAAACTTCTAATGTCATAGAAGAAGAATTTAATAGAATTTACAGCCTACACATTTAGTTCTTGGTGATAAAGCCTTCACAATCACGCAAAGTTTTCTAAAAACTATGGTTGATGGTAAGACACGTAATACAGTAATGAAAAATAGAGCCAGTGCCGTTTGTTACATTTGCCAAGCATCTCCAAAACATATGAATGATCTGCAAAATGTTGTTAAAAGACCTTGCAATGAAAGTGCGTTTACTTTAGGACTGTCAACACTAGCAAATAAGATCGTTTGAAACACTAATTCATCTTTCCTACAAACTTGAAGTCCAGTGTTGGCAAGCTCGCGGAAATGAGGCAAAGAAAAGGGTGAAAGAGAAAAAAATTTATATTCCTAATAGATTAAGAACAGAGATGAGACTCTTGGTGGACATCCTTAAGCAAGAAGGGGGAAACACGAATTATGGAAATAGTGCCCGGAAGTTTTTTAAAGATCCAGAGAAGTCCGCTAATATCATCGGCATAGATGTTAAGCTTGTTAAGCGATTTGCTACTATCTTAAGTACTCTCTCATCTGAGTATAGTATAAAAACAAATACATTTAAATGGTACTGCTTAGAAACTGCAGAACTATTTGTTAGGAAATATTCTTGGTATAAAATGCCAGTGTCAATCCATAAAATATTAACTCATAGTGCGGATATAATTCGGTCCTTCCCAGTTCCAATTGGGCAATTGTCAGAAGATGTACAGGAGGCCAGACAAAAGGATTGGAAAAAAATTCGCGAGGGCTTTTCAAGAAAATTTTCCAGAATTGTCACAAATACTGATATAGTGAATAATTTATTAATATCTTCAGATCTGGTAATAACAAGTTTGAGAAAATTGCCTTGGCCAAAAGGCGATCCATTCTCATTAAAAGTATTAAAACTATTAAAAGATAATCATTTACAATAAAAAAGAATTAGTAAGAGAGCAGTTTTATTTTTTTCCATGTAATATATCTAAAATCGGCCACTGTGTGCCGTCTACATTGGGGGTTTGAATCGAATTAGCAGTTGGTTTAAAAAAAAACAAATAAAAAGCAATTCCGAACCGGAATTTCAACAAAAAAAAACTTTTAACTTTGTCATTACTCCTGGAGGATGTTTTTTTTTTTGTTAGAAAAAATAGACATTTATATACTTTTTGTCAATCTATTACAAGGCAAATGACAAATACTATATTACTTACTCAGCACTACTAAACCTTTGAAAAAAAAACGCTTACCCGTGTAGCAAAATATGTAACCACCTGCCAATAGAAATGCAGTCTCTTACAATAAATTAATGGGTTGACAAGAAATTTGAAGGATTTACTTTAAAAATTTTTTATTATATTAACGATATCTCATCAGTCACAGTTTTTAGTTAATATTATGTACTTTTTTTGTGGTAACTTTATTTAGTTTTAAAATAACTTATTAGCGTAGTAAAACAGAAAGTATTTAAAGATTACGAAACTCTTTCCTACGTTATCATTCTTTTTGGAAATAAATAATTCTATTCTGTGCTATGCTATTTTATTCTATTCTAGATTATGCGCATATCTCCGCAATTGTATCTCCAGCTACTGAACGGCTTTCAATTGTGCTCTATGTTGTAGACATTTCAGGGTGGTTGTAGTAAAGAAACCAGCTCTCTAAAACATAAGGGACATGCGCAATAATAGGAAATGTTCGGAAAAACGAGAATATCCGATAAAATACTTTAATTACTTAAAAGTGGTATTGACACAATAAATAATGAAGTTGGCAATCATGTAATAATGTAACGGTAAAATCTAGAATATTGACAGAATCGTTCACCGATGTATAAATACTTTTTAAAGATATTGACCCACTTCAAAATTCCACCAGAGGATCTGCAAATCCAAAATGGCTATCAAATCCTTATTATTCCCAATAATTCTCTCATTTATACAATATTAAGTATAGGCTTGTATTTTAATGGCTGAATTACAGGTCAAAAAACTGGTAATATGATGCATATAAAACAAAATTACCAATAAAAACAAAATGACGGCTGAAAAATTGAAACATGACTTAAAAAAGGGTCCTCTCAAAAAAATTGGAGGTAGGCTGAATTTTTGATATATTTCACTTAAAACGATTCTTTTCATAAAACTTTTAGCTCACGAAAAAAGCTATTAAAACATGTGTATGGTTATTGTAACTTTTTTAAACTATCTTTGAGTGATATAGACTAACAAACTCAGTAAATTTTGTTCGTACACTTTTTTCTTCCGGTAAACAGAAAACTAGAAAAATCGATACCAGATTTTTTTCAAGATTCCGACTTTTCCAACTCTGGTGTTAAAGTTTTTATCTTTTCGATCACTAAAAGCAATACATATTAAAATTCAGCCCACAAATTGGTGGAAGGTACTAATATAAAGTTGTTTCTGGTTTGTATGATTTGACAAACTACAACCTAGAAAAACCATAAGTTGATGAAAAAAATCCGAGAGATCAGATATAAAAAATAAAACTTTGGTTACAGTACTTAATGGCGGGCCAGGTATTAAAGAAACCATGATGGTCTATAGTGCAAGATACCGTAACACATGCTTACAGCTAGAAAGTGGATGGACCAAAATCACTAAAAACACAAATGAGGATAAAAGCTATCTGTTTCTTCTGTAAAAAAGAAGCAGTATACTGACATGTTGGTACCCCTTGTACATCATCATTGGGATTTCTCGGGAACTCAAAAATATATCAGATGAATTTTTTGGCAGTATTAGGAGATTCGTCATCTTATTGTATGACAGGACCAGTGTCAATGATAACGTCGAAAAAATCGCAGCTATTTACAAGGAAAGCGAAACAGCTTTTATACAGTAGGTAAAAATAGCAATGTATCAAGAAGGTCAAAGTGGGGGGGGGCCAAACATCCATTGCAGATCCTGAGTTACTCTCACCAAGTAAGATTGGCATAAAGCGAATGTGGAAATGTATATTGGATGGCTCTGCCAGATGCATGGAACAGAATTTTATAAGTTTGAGGGACGAAGGGGCAAATGCAAAAAGTCTAATCTTCCGTGTTCTACATTGCATGAATATGAGGGAGATTGTTAAAAATACGTATTTTATATATTTTAATTTAGTGTAAATTTGTTTATCTAAAAAACTAGTTTTATGTTCTAATCATTTTAGAAACTGACAAATACGTTTACGAATCAAAAATATGTGTTTATCAGTTTTAAATATTTAATTTTTATGTCTCCAAATTGCAAATTTGTGTCGTAAACAGTACTATTTCTGGCACTACCTGTTTATAAGGGTGTGTCTTGTTTAATTTTATTTTCAGTTTTTAAGATTTGTTTGTGCATTGATCATTACTACACAATTGTACTGCCACACAGGAAACTATAAATAAGATACCTATTTAATAATAAATTACAGGCAATAAAACCTTAATTTGCCTTCAAAATGACACTCACCAATGCAACATATTTATATTATTAATTTATATTTATAATTTTATATTAGTCCCGCCTAAAAGGGACTAAAAAGGTTCATTCGGTCCCAAGGGATTAAAATATATTTTAGCAATACATAACTAAAAAAGGGTTAAATTGAACAAATTGATTTATTTATATTTAGATGAATGTGTACATTAGTACCTACAATTTACAATGTTAAATAATCGTTTGTTTTGTTTCGTCGACAGTATATTGAATAACGCTACCTGTAGAAGTACATGCAGCAGTTTTAGATACTTGTTGAAAGGGGATCCGGTAAACTATCCTGACAGAGATTTTTGCACATTTTATTTTTTTTCCAGAAAGTACCCATTTGTAATATTACATTTAAAAAATAATTTCGACGTACCCCTCGGCGACGGCTATCGATTTCCATCTTGCATATCTTTTTAAAACATTCACAGATACACCAGCGTCAGCTAAAAAAGAGGCGAATGTTCGTCGACAAAAGTACATAATGACGGATTTGCTAGATTTAAGAATGCTGCTATTTTCTGGGTTAGTTTTTCAACGGTATTTTTACCAACTGGCTGCCTAGTACATTGATTATTTTTGTAACGAACGAAAAATCGCAAATGAGGAGTCTCAGCTGTTCTTAAAGCCATATATTTGCGGCAGATTTCAGTAAGGTTGACAGTATTGCTACCTGAATTTTCAATGAAATTTCTATCAATTTTGTTTTTGATATTTTTAATATTAATCATAATTGAGTGATCCAAATCAGTTACATCTTCCACCGTCAACTCAACTAACTCAATACTTCTACAGGCACCTGCTATACTAAGAATAGGGTTACCTTCATCATTAAAAACTGGTTGTTTGAGGCACCTTGATGATAGTCTTCAGCATAGGATAATGTACCCAAAGCGTCAAAGGTGATAAAATCCTAGATTTTTTCGTGAAAAACACAGGTAGGGCACCTTCGTTGAAATTTTCCACGTTTCGTTTACAGCAGTAATCTTAAAAAATGTCTGATATTGCGCTTAACATATTTTCCATGATTTGGATTTGGAATGAAGTTTGTTGCTCGAGGGCTTCTTTTATAACGTTTTAAACATTTTTTTCTTGTAAACATTTTAAAATTCACCGGCCAATATCCAGGAGACAGTAGCAAAAGCTCTGGGAATCGGTATAAGTACTGTGCAGAAAATTGTGCATGAAAAAAAGTATAATTTCCTACCGAAGAAGATTAAGAAATGTACACGAAAAAAAAGCCAAAGACAGAAGACTTAAGTGACAATGTAAAAATGGATGTTCGTAATGCAATTTACGATTTATACACATCAAAAATAATATAACCCTTCAAGTTTTAAAAGATGCTTTAAAAAAACGAGGCATATTGGAAATTGGACTAAATTCGTTATCAAAATTAATACAAATGTTGGGTTTTTCCATATAAAAAGGACTGTGATCGAAGATTTTTATGCGAGTTGCCACATATAGCAAGTCAGCGTATCCAGTTTTTAAAGAAATACACGGAAAATGTTAATTCAAAATTTAGAAAAGTGGTATTTTTAGACGAGACTTGGATATTTTCTAATGGATAATTCTTACATTAAAAATTGAAAGTCTTTTCACAGCCAGGACACATTTACACATCTTTCAGTAGATTATAATTAGTTTTTTATGTATGTAGTTGTTTTAAACGTTGGTCTTTTTTGTGTCGATGTAATGTTTATCCTGTGTTAACGTGATGTAAGTGATTTCTTTTATATTATTTTATTCCTGACTCCCGTAAATTTTGACATTTTTTTAGATATTTACATGCTCTTGAAAATGGTTGTTTAACCGAAACGCGTCGAGCCTAAATAAATACATTTATGTGAAGATTTGGTCTTGTTGTTATTATTTTTTAATCATTAAGCATTAAATTAACGTAAGTAAATCAGAATTAAAATAAAAAATGGGGTTTAAAAAAAATGTTTTCGATTTCAAAAAAGCACCAAAAATTAAAAAATAACATTGCGGCAAACCTTATTAATTTATTAGTTTACTGAAGTCGGCGTCAAACTTATAAAGAGTAGTAAATTTACATAATTTGAGATATTAGAAAATATTATGTCTGTAAAAAGTATAACTTCTAAAGGAAAGCTACTAACATCAAATACATAGCTTTTCTTAGTACCTAGTTATCCTTTAAAAAGTCAAATTTTTAAGGCCTTCGGTGCCTTTTTGAAGTCAGTTTTTTCTATTCTTTTTTTATTAATTATTTCACTTTTTAATTTTCATTGTTGTTTTCTTCTTTTTATGTTTAGTTCTTTATTTTTAAAGCACTGCTATATCGAAGGTTCTTAAAAATGTTAAAATTTAATGTTTTTTTTAATTTAGATTTTAATAAACTTATTAATAGAGTTGTTGTTGGGTTTTGTTGACATTTGATCAGGGGCGTGCAGTCATGGAAGCAAAGGAAGCAGTGCTTTCCCAAAAAAAATTACAAAACATCTTCTAAAATGTAATTTTTGAAATAGAAAACCATTAATTTAGTTTATATTAAAAATGCTAAAATATTATCTTAATTATCAAGCCCATAATAAATGCGGCCTTGACTCCGGCCCAGCCACAATAGAATATCGAATAGAACCTATGCGGGCCGCTAGCTTCTCTGCAGCCATGTCCTGTATGCTTGATTTCCTGTGAATCGAGCCAGAGGTTATTGAACTTTCCACCGGCTGTTTGCAATTTTTGCATTTCAGTCGCGTGCTTTAAATCGGGGCGGAAGCTATCGTTGGAGTAGGTTCTTTGTTTGAACGGCTATCCGTGTGTTGTGTGATACGTACGTCGCGTCGTGCATGGTGCGATATGGAAGACAATAATACGGACGTGGATATGCAAATACCGTCAACTTCGGCTATCGGTAATAACGTTGAAAATGTTGGAGAATTTAGTAAGAAGAGTGTATGTGAATGTGTGGTGTGTGTCTTAAGGAAGGGCAAAACCGCCTATGACTTATCGATGTTGTTTGTTTTCTCGGGCAGCACGAATTGGTATTTAGAGGTTATGATGAAACAAGTGTTTCTTCAAATAGAGGAAATTTTCAAGATTTACTTAGTTTAACGCTAAATATGATGATTGCTTAAAAAATCATTTAGAGCAGTCTAGCGTTTTTCGCGGAACGTCGAATCGAATCCAGAATGATTTAATTTCCGCTGTTGCAATATATAGTAATATATTGCCACAATATAATAGAAAATAATGAAACGTGGGAAAGCAATAAACAGTTCGAGGGGGTTTTTGGACCGTTTGAAACGAGATTTTAATTATTTTTTGAACATATTTTCAGAATTATTTCCATTCCTGGACAATGTTTTTAATATATTACAAACTAAAACAAATGATATTGCTTTTTTCCTAAAAAAAGTGGATGATTTTAAGTCCATGTTAAGCCAAAAAAGATATGACTTTGACCTGTTTTGGGAGAAAACGATGACGTTAAACGTACAGCCACAAGCCAAGCGTCTTCGAACAGACAAGGTGGGAGATGTTCAAACATCATACAGATGCCTCTTTTATGAAATAATTGATCAAATTCAGCAACAAATAAACTATAGATTTAACGTTTTAAATGATTTTAAATTCCTCCAGCTCTGCAATTTTGATGCATTTAAAGGAAAAACATTTCCAGAAGATGCGTTTAAATATCTTCTTCTTCATTATGGCCAGATCTTCGACCGAGTGTTACTGCGATCTGAACTAAAAGTGATTTACGAAACTGATGACATTAGCGCAAAGATAACGCTAAGGAACTAATGCAGTTTTTAAAAGACAAGGAGCTGGAAGATGCCTACACCGAAGTGTCGAAATTGTGTGAATTAGTATTGACAATACCTGCCACAAGTTCATCAGTAGAACGCAATTTTTCAACACTTAAACGTATAAAAAATTTCGTGAGAAATTCAACGGGGCAGGAGAGATTTTCGCAAACATCGCTATTGTCCATTGAAAATAAACTTATCCAAAATATGTCGGAGCATCGACGTTTTTATGATGACGTCATTGACGAATTTATAAAAAGTGATCGAATAATCGAATTACATTACAAATAGGTAAGTTTCTAAAAATTGCTTCCCTTTCTTAAAATTTCACCGCACGCCGCTGCATTTGATGTACTTATACGTCACCATGGCGATAGTGTTAAATATCAAATTCAGCCTTTTTAGTTGGTTTTTTAGAAAAGAATTCCCTAAAATAATATTTAACATGAAAAGTATACACTTAAAAATACATATTTTTGTTAAAAAACGGCAATTTAAAATTAAATCTTGACGATTTAATGTTTTGGTGAATTTGGTTTTTTATTCTGAAAATTAATCTTTACCATGCCTATTTTCATCTGGTACATCGAAACCTAGAATTATCGGTTACAACTATTGAGAAAAAAATTCACAAAGTAACCCGAATCTCAGAATTTTGTGATTTTTCGTTTGGTTTTTCATGTTTTCTGAAATTTTGTAATTTTGCAAACTTATATGCTTTAGAAATGTAAGAAATGGCCTAATTCAGTATTAATGGTTTATAACAAAAAACTTGGCAGTATAGAGATGTTTTCCCCAAAAATGCCAGAAGATTCTTCAATACACGAAAAAACGACATTATTACAAATTGTTTTTGTGGGACTTGGAAATACGGGTTAATTTTTATTATATATGTCCTTTGTAATAAACTGCTTAATTGAGCACCAGCTAGTAAATATATATTTTGCTAATTTTCTTAAGAATCATATTTCTTTGGAAAATAAATTATTTTGTAACTATATACAAAAAAATCGGGAAAAAGTAAGGAACGTCTAACTCTTGCTACTACTAAAAAAGTAATACTTATGATAAAATAATAAAAAAAGAAGAGATTCTAATATCATATATAGCGGGAGTGAACAATGTATATATCTGAGAAAGCAGACTGATTGGTCTGTAGTTATGTATTTGTGCAATATCTCCTTTCTTGTGGAATATGCCATAACTGCTTTGTTTCATTTTTCAGGCATCACGATATTTCTAGGCAAGAATTATAATGTAATTTACACAACTTGAATGTTTTTAATGCTGACAGTATCTTCTCTTGGTGATTTCTTTTGTCCATGTCTTTTAAACTCTTGCTTATTTCACCTAAGGTGAAATTGAGATTGTTTAAAGCATGTGCATGTGTATATGCTGTAGCATCGACGACGGAAACTATGTCCTATTTATTGTAAAGGTGTACAAAGAATAGCAAACTTTTATATTATACACTTTTGTGCTCATAAGGAAGCCAAGAAAACCGTGAATGACTGATAAACAAGTATTTAAATTTCGAAGAACAAAAAAACGCTGTCTTATGTAAAAATTAGGTACAGACCAGCATTTTAGATTTTTCGATTACAATTATTTTGTTAAATACATAAATTAGTGCGGCTTATAACAAAGGTTTAATTTTGATGTATGCACTACTTATTCACTGACGTTTGCATATTACCCAAACCAGGTACGTATATCAACAATTTATTTAATCCAAGATTAAGTACTTAATTTTTTTGAAAATATACGATAAATGGTTGTCTTGTCTCAGTTGATTATAGGACATGCAAACGAAAAACTTCGGAAAGTTTCTTAATAACCTCATTTTGTTGTTGAGAGTAATATATTTATCGATTAAATTAAGTTGTAATCAGTTTTAGCGGCGTGATTAAGTAGAAAGTTTAATCCTAAATAATATTTGCGAAATATAAAAAACATAGTTTAAATTACATTAAAAGTTATCAAATAACAAATAAGAAAAATTAACTGAATTATTTTTCCTTAAAATAAAGTTTAGTCATATTGCTTGGCCAATTGAAAATATTATAAAGCATTACTCTTATTCATAATTGAGGCAACAAACATTTGTTTAATGCATACAGAAGCTGAGAAAGAGAAATTTACAAATTGTTAAAAACATCATGTATATACATAGTACTCTTTTTAAGAAATTTTTGAGAAAACAATATGATCTTACACAATATTCTGTACAAAAATTTATTGTAGAACTCTGCATTAACGCTGTCCATACAATTAACACTATACCTAGGGCTGGAGAGTACAGAAAACTGTAACTAAATATCTCAAATCTTTTTGAAAATGTTGAAACCTAAATTTTGTCGAAAAATTGGTGGCTTAGTATAACCAAACCTTGCATTTACAAGATTATCAAATTGGCCTAAGTATCTCATATTGACAGACTGACAGTCAGACTTGACGAAATGGAAATAGAGGTCTTGAAACACGAAGATCTAAAAAAATCCCGAGTAAAGTAAAAACTCCTCTTCCTAACATCCCTGCCATTATGCTAGTCCGATACTGTGCATTATTAACTCACAGAATATCACATAACATCCCGTTCCTCTAGCCTATTTAGTTTTTTTAACAAATACAATCGTCGCGATACGTCAGTGTAAGATGACATTATGATTGCGATAATGCAATGACTTTTTTTACGTTAGAGGTTATAACATTCAAAACATTGGTGCCAGAGCCATTCCGAGGGATCCGGCCGCCTTTGTGCCAAGGTTTAAAATACCGCTCTTTACGAAAAAAACAAAATACATATTTTGTACTATGTGTACTATATTTTATTCAATTTTCAGTTATATATGAATAAGACACAAACACAAGTACTTAAAACTCTTAAAACAATAATAATTCATAAACATTTAATGTATGACAACAAATTATTAAAGAAATATTTTCCTAACCTTACAAATTCATCATTTAGATTTAAATGGACTTTTTACAAATATCATTCTCTATTGAAATAATGAATTTTAACTCTTTCAGGGTAGAGTTCCGAAAAAATCGTTTTAAAATCTTATTTAGTTGATAACATGTTGTTAAAAAAGTAAATTACTATTTTATATGTTTTTACGATTTAATGGTAGATTATTAAGTCATTGACGAAAAAAATCTTAAAATCTTCTTTAAAATACATTTGATCCAGTTAAGAACGGAATTTCAAAAAATTCATAAACTGATTTTTAAATAAATATTTCTGAAAGCCGTGGACTAAAGAGTCGTTTAAAAAAATTCATTTATTACGAACAGATTCTAAAAAAGAATAAATTGTTTTTTACGGCCTTAAAGGTGGAATTTCGAATATCATGGAAATTGTTTCTAAATAATTATTCTTAAAAGCCATTGGCAAAGGAATTGTCTTATATTCACATTTAGTTGAATATATATTGTAAAAAAAAAATAAAAACATAATAAAATTTAATAATCTGCAATCGTGCAACCGAGGGCGAAACGTCGGAAAGTGAACCATGATTTCTTAAAACCCAAACTTAAGAAAATATGGTTGTTTAATAAATAAACTTACTTTTAAGAAGAAACCACTTCTAAAATTTGTAGTTAATTTAACAAACGACAAAAATATTGAATTCACAAATATCATGAATCCCAAACAAGACATAAAAAAAGTATTTTATCATAGCGCCTTCTTTCTGGATTACTTGATTCAGTCTGTTGTGCAGTGAGTTAATTACATTTACCACAATATTGAGATAAATTTCTTCCGAGCACTGTTGGATTGTTTCCCACAGTTCATCAGAATTTTGAAGCCTAAAGTTACGTCTATATATTTTTTTCACTATCAATCCCCAAATATTCTCTACCGGATTCATATCCGGACTGTAAGAAGGCCAAGGCAATTCATAATACAAAGCACATTATTATTCTGAAACCATTTATATTATTGGCAGCATGAACAGGGTAATTATCACGTTGGTAAATAAATGAGTTATTTGGATATAATTGGGTCACTAATGGAACGATTATGTGTTCCAAAATGTGTTCATAATATTCTGCATTAAATATTCCTTCTATGCGATAATATACGCCTAATCCATGGACACTTTTCCAATCCCCTACATTAACGGAATTCGTTCAGTTTTGAAAGCTAAGCCGCTCGTATATTTTTCTTGAAATCTGCTGTGGTCTGGCCGGTATACACGAATTTGGCTATTAAAGGTGGATAGAAAAGCCGTTTCATCGGTGAATACGATCTTGTCCCAAACTTGTGGCTGAAGGTATACATAGTTCAAGGCAAAGATTACACTGGTCTGCGTTAAAATAATTTTTCTCCGAGGTCAAAGGTTTTATAACTGTTTTTTAATAATTAATGTGCTGATTCCAGAAATGTAGCTCATTTTTTGATATCAGGTCAAGTTTTTTTACTATTAGTAAATATTAAAAAAAATTGAAAGAAAAATTCAAAACATGAAAAATTAAAATGCATTTATTTAACACCCGGTTGTAATGACAAAAATTCTTTACAAAAAAGTTATTGAGGCAGAAAAGGCTTTTTCAAAGATTTGCGTATGTGCTTGGCTTCTGGAACATCCCTTTTTAGGCACCAGCAGTAGTCTGCCAGCATATTTACATCCCACCGGCCCTGATACCTCTCTTCTATTACACGAATGTCCTGGTGAAAACGTTCACCTTGCTCTTCGCTAAAATCGCCACAATTTTCTGGAAAGTAATTCAGAAGAGAACTTAAGAAATGCATTTTTACAGACATGCGTGCTCCAAGAGACTTAAAGCTTTGCAATAGGTCTTCAACCATACGTTGATACTCTTGGCTTCTGCGATTTCCCAAAAAATTTTGAATGATGGATTTAAATGCCAACCATGCATTTTTTTCATTACCTTCCATACTATGATCAAACTTCTCATTCTTCAAGAGTTCTCGGATTTGAGGGCCGACGAAAATTCCCGCTTTGAGTTTAGTATCGCTGATATTTGGAAATTTTTTTATTAAGAAAACTAAAAGCACGTCCTTCTTTGTTTAGAGCCTTAACAAAATTTTTCATTAAGCTCTAGTTTAATATGTAATGGAGGAAGCAGTACTTTCTTTGGATTCACTAAAGCATGTGATAAAACATTATGTGAGCCAGGTTGTAAACTATTTCTTGGTTGCCAATCACATTTTACATAGTGCTGTTTATCCTCTCGATTGTCCCATAGACAAAGAAAGCAAGGGTATTTTGTATAGCCGCCTTGTAAGCCCAGCAATAGAGATATAACCTGAAAATAAATAAAACCTATTTTAAAATTGCCCGTTTCTAACTAGTAAAGTTTACTGTCAATTTAATTTTTGTGATTGAAGAAACTAAGGTTAAAACTTCTAGAAAGACTCCTTTGACATTACAGGCCTATAGCGTTTTGTAAATTACTAATACCATTCATAGGAAATAAGGCAAAAGAGTCTTTATTAAAAACGTTTTTATATAACTAAGGTCAAGTATAGTACCTTTAGATCTCCACATATTTTCCAGTTGTGGTCTCGATATTTCAAGGAAGTAAGTAAACGTTCCATGTTTTCGTAACTTTCTGTCATCTGTACTGAATATCCTACTGGAACAGAAGCAACTTTATTGCCACTGAACAAGAGTACTGCCTTTAAACTTCTGCTCGAGGAATCAATAAATAACCTCCATTCGCTAGGAACATATTTTAAGCCTAAAGCCTCAATGAGACCCTTGATGTGTTTTCATCTTTTTCAAAAAAAACTGTAAATTCTTCCTCTCGATCACGATACCAGTAGAATGTTGTGCCCGAAGCTAGTAAGTGTTTTCACGAAGGCGAGACCCTAACAGTTGGGCAGACAACCATAAATCTCTCGTAAGATCGCTTAATTCGGCTTGTGTAAAGGGCTTCGGGTGATTTAATTAAGAGGAGTCTTCAAAAAATATATCATTTTCATCTGACTGCTCATCATTAGAATCTGAAGAAATCTGTAAATGTATCCATTGGTTCTGGAATGGGTACTTCCGGACCATGGCTGACAGGCTTTATGGCAGATGGCACATCAGGATACTTGACATGTTGTCGATTTTTTCTATTTATGCCTTGAAAGAAAAATCAAAAAATTTTAATTTAGGAAAATAAATTTAATTTTTTACTCATTCTTACCTTCCAGATTAGTCACACAAAAATAGCAGTCAGTCGTATGATCTTTTCCTTCCTTCACGCCTAACCATCGGTATGTCAAATGGTAGGCATTTTTATTTCTTAGTACTCCATCGTCGCAAATCTTCTATGCATGTTTTGCAGCAAATGTGCGGAGCAAACGACTTGACTTGGTCCCCGAGTTTAATCCCAAAGTAGGCGTGGTACATTTTTTGCACATAACGCGTGATATTTGCCTTACGATTTGGTAAAGTAACTTGCCCACATATGTAACAGAACCTGTCTGGGTCATTTTTACATTTTCTTCTGTTCATTTTGAAGAAAATTAGTTCAAATTCACAAATTAAAATACGCACTACTACTCAAATAGCTCGAAAATGACTGACGTGTACTTGTTTATACCGGCGAAATAGAAACACGTGATCATAGCAAACTGTTTGAGCGGCGTTACCAATAATTGCGAAAATTCCCAAATTTTTTTTTCAGTATATTAATATTAATTTTTTACAATAGAACGAAAACTTAATATGATAGAGCGAAAATCGTTATTTTTCTAAATTCTGTTTGTAAAAATCATAATAAGTCAGCCAAAAAAATCGTGGCCTCAGAAATGTCGCAGACCAGTGTTAGCCTTTCCTGTTTTCACTTTTCCGTCAACAACATGTTTTTTTGCAGCCACTCGCTTTTTTATTTCTGAATTGCTAATCCTCCTACTGGCCGTTAGTTGAGATCCAGGAAATCCTCTGGCAATCACATCCCTAGAGACTGCAAAAGGATTTTGTCTCAGGTGACCTCTGCTGCATCCTGTTCTGCGTTGGAAACCCTGAAATATTTTGAACCTGCTTTACTTTCTAACTCCCATCGTTTTTTCATTTTTAAAATAATCGATTGACTTTTCCCGTGTCGTTCTGCAAGGGACATATAGAACAACGTCTTCTATTCTGTAAATTATCTTTATATACACGTGCCAAAAAATATCTCGAAAAAGATTATTGTGACTTTGTCAACTTGCTACTTACACAAGTCTAAATTAGATGTACCACCATTTTTCTCTGAATAGAACTGTAAATAAAAAAATGTTTATAAGAAGGTCAAATTAACCTCCAATTTGGCGGAGGTTAATTTGACCTGACCTGATAGACTGAAAGTTAGATGTGACAAAATAGAAATCTAGAGATCCTGAAACGCAAAGTTCTAAAAATAATCTCGAATGAAGTAAAAAAAACAGCATCCCTGCCATCCTGCTGGTCCGGCACTGTACTGTAATTGACTTAGAGAGCGTCGCAAAATATCCCCACGGTCTCTAGCCCGTTTAGCTGTCTAACAAATACCATCGTCGCGATACGTCGGTGTAGAAGATAACCCCATAATTACGGTAGCGGCCTCATACGGAACACTCCACATATTCTATCCTTCTGTCGATACGTTTTGATATCGGCCTAGATAAGAGCCATTAGCGACTCATATCGACATTTCTAATCTCAATCAAATGATTTTACCTGTTCAGATACGACAGTAGTTTTTACGGTAATTGCCGTTCACTGTCTTGAGAAAATTGCCACGATCATTCATACTGGCAGGCTTACATAAGAGATTTTCAGCTGGAAATCCGCAACTTATATTTACGGGGTACGGTGCATTTTATAGTATAATTATTACCCCGGTGGAATATTTTATCTTTCTTTATCTTAACGGAACGCAATAAAGCAAAAAATTACTAAAAAAAATGAGTGTCGTAAATTGCAATAGCCATGAAAACAATTATGTTAGGTTTCACCATCGAGCTACAACTTTAAATAATATTTTTCGTTAATAGCTCGATGGATATCACTATCACTTTGACATGCCAGTTACTTCCAAGTCAAAATAAAGCGAATTGTCGATGATGCTAAAGTATTAATATCAGAGATACAAGAATATTTCGAAAATGATTGACCTGATGCAGTAGACGAAGCATCCGTAGCCTAAAAAATTGCAAAAAATACAACATATCATATAAAGAATACAAGAGCTTCAGACGTAAAATATTTTTTGGCTGTATATTACATCCGTAGCGTAATTTATAAACTGTATGCTGTAAAAATTAAAAATTAAATTAGATTTAAATAATAGTAAAAAAAATTACTGAAACTGGTAAATACTGAATTTAAAAGCCTTTTAATTTTGGATTACCACAACAAAGAACAACAAATACATAATGCCAGCTGTAATTGCCATGGCAATTGTTGCTTACCAGTTATATTTGCATATGTCACTGTCATTTTGTAGTTGGAACATTTAGAAAAAAATATTTGTTCCATTGTTTAATTATATTCTGTTTTTTCTTGTATGAATGTTTAGAGATTCATCTTTTTAGCATACAATATTGATTGACTTTGACTGAAATCTTATAAAATCACCCTACCATACAGATATTAATTAACTTCTTTTGTGGGTTTTTATGTAAAAAGGATATAAAACTAAGTGTCTACATTTTTAGATTATTGCTTAAAACAGTATAAAATAGTAGGATCGGAGTTATCTATTAAAAAAATATTTTTAACAACATAGAAATAATAATACTTATTTTTTTTTCAATGGTATCTTAAATAAACGAAATTAAACTACTTGAAAAAGTGCTAGACCGTTATTCTCTACGTCTCTGCGTACATTTTGCGCAATCTTGTTTTTAATTACAAAAAGGTCACGCGTATTAGTTGTAGACTTAGTGCAGCATTACCGCTTCAATTATTTCCTGTGACCGTTTCGCAGTTCGCAAAATGTCGTGCTTTTTTTTCCAAACCATTCCTTATGGAATAGTCTAGAGTATATATACGGGCAACCCCCAGCCCTCCACCAACTACAATCCGGCCCGCGAGAAATTCAGAAATTTCAAATAACGCGCAAACAAATTAAAGATTTAGCATACATAGTTTAACAAACAAAAATCTTTTTTGGCTTTTTCGCAACTGAATAAAAATATTTAACTTTAAATTAATTGAAGCAAATATTTAATATAATTACATACCTCAACATGTAGACTAGTCTGTCTACGGAATGTTTCGATACATAATATAAACAATAATATTAAAGCAAGCATAAGAAATTATATCATTTACCTTAAGTTTTTATAGATACATAGTAATTGTACAAATACTTTCATCCTATCGGGACTCATCAGTGCGCCGATCGTAAGAGAAAAAGCTAGTTTTATAGTTAGTTCTAAAGTAGCGAAAACATCGAAGTTATTTTCTGATGAAGAGTTTGTTAAAGAGTGCCTAGCAGATGTTGCAGAACTTTTGGGCCCAGAAAAGACGAAAGAGTTTGAAAAAGTGAGCTTATTGCGACGTACTGTTGATCCACGTATAGACATGATGGCTAACGTTATCAAAAAATCATTGACTGATAAATTGACTGGTTTTCAAACGTTTTTGATTGCCTTGGATACGAGTACCGATTTACCTAACACATTTCAGTTTTTAATTTTTTACGAAGTGTTGGTGAAGAATTTGTAGTGATAGAGGAATTACTGGCTTTACGGCTACTACAAGGGACCACTACTGGAAAAGATATTTTTGCAGAGGTCAAAAGTACTTTTGAGCAATATAGTTTGGAGTGGTATAAATTAGTTGGAGTGTGCATAGATGGTGTGCCTTCAATGGTCGTTCACGAAAAAGTTTTACCGGAATTTTGAAGGAAAGAGCAACCGCTATGAATATTCAAGAATGTGTTTTATTAATTCTGCATTGCATTATTCACCAACAAAACTTGTGTTCTAAGACTGAATAACGTTATAGATGTGGTAGTAAGCTTCATTAGATCCCACGGTCTTAACCATCGCCAGTTTTAGCATTTTTGGATTAACTCTCTTCAAGCAAAGGAAAAATGTTAAAAGGATTTTATGACCTTAAAAAGGAAATAGCTGATTTTATGGAAATGAAACAGAAAACATTGCCGCAAATTTGTTATCCAACAGGGCTTTGTGACTTGGCATTCCTGGTAGACATTACAGGACACTTAAACGATCCGAACTTAAAGCTTCGAAAACAAGGGTAACTGGTAAATCAGCTGTACAGTCATCTTAAAGTTTTTCAAAACAAAATTCGCTTGTGGGAAACACAAATGAGAAGTAAAAACTGTTTTCATTTTTTAACATTATCCAGTCACGAAAACATTGAATACGGTTGCTATGCTGAAGAACTGAAACTACTGTCAGAGCAATTCACTGATCGGTTTTCCGATTCAAGATTTTTGCAAATCCTTGTAAGGGTAATGTGGAAGATGCCCCTCTTCACCTACAAATGGAGTAGATCGAGCTTCAAGAAGACTCATAATTGAAGTCTAAATTTGATGATGTGGAACTAAGCGAATTTTACAGAACATACCTTTCCGAAGAAAAGTATCCACAGCTAAGAGTTTTACTCGGTTTACAAATGTTAATTTAGAAAACACTTTGTGCCTATGTACTAGTGATATTGGCCCCTATATTGATCATCTTGATTTCCAGCTTCAAACTCAAGTATCTCATTAATTTTCATTTGATTTTTCTATCTGTTTTTGTTAGATGGTTTATTATATGTTTGTTTATGCTATTATAATTAATAAATAAGCGTAAATGTGCATTTTTATCTCTTTTTTTATTCACTACTACCTACCTATTTCTCACCTACGGCCCGCGACTTGATTAAGTCGTGAAATTACGCCCTCAGCTAAGCAAAAATTGCCCATACCTCTAGAGGATGGAGGTCTGGCGAACTTGGCGACCACTGTTTAGGTGCTACCACGATCTGAAAACGTTATCTGATATTTTGCATTCATAGGACTCTGAAAAAACAAAAAATATAGTAATTATCAGGGCAGACGCGTCGAAACTCAGATATCAAATCATTTTGGAGGAGTGCAATGTAATTTGTTTTGATCAACTGTGGACTAGTAACATTACTGTCCCCTTTCATGAAACTACAAAGCAAACTTAAAAATTAGGTAACTTTAATTCTTAGTGGAAAAATCTCAGGTACAGCCAGTTTTAGAAGCTTACGGGCCTTAAGCGGCAAATTTTGATAGCCTACCGTGTGTGAAATGTTTTTAAACTTCATAAAAACATTTATGGCATTAAAAAAATCTGCGTATGATTTTTCAAAAATAGATAAAATTCATATACAAAAATAAATAAAATACATACATATTATGAAAAACATAATCATATTAGAAAGATTTAAAAAATGATCTAATGTATTTTTTTTCATTTCATGATTAATAATTTCATTACAGCGCTTTTTTCTACTCCACTCTTGGAAATTAAATCCTTCTGTGTGTAATATAGAAAGAACATTGAGCTTTTCGTTGCTAATAGTGACTTTTATTACCCCTAGTGTAAGACGAATTGGCGACACAATTTATTTATAGAAAACTGCTTAAAACGCTAGATATTTAAGTGTGTCAAAGCGACAATACAACTTGTCCTTCCCATTAGATAGCAACATTGGGGCAAAGAGTCTTTAATATAGATGCTGAGCTAAGGAAATATCCAGAAAATTTCTGGGAAATTTCCAAACAGGTGGTTGAATATTAATAAGTCGTTTTACATGTCTGTCAAAAAGAAATTCAAAGATTTTAATAGATTTAGTGCAAGATTTTATGAAAGCACTTTTAAAGTGTTGCGTAATAATTTTTAATTTTTTTTCGCATTTTTCGACTAATTCGTGAAATTTAGCAAAAGACACTCGTAAGAAAAATTAAACGCAAAAAGTAATTAATGTATTTCCCACGTACTTCCCTCTGTGCTTAAAGTTGTACGTAATACGTTTATAACATGCTGTTAAGTGTATATCCTTATGCATTAAACATGCGGATCATTAAGAGACGTATTAAATTATGTTATTACCCCACATACAATTTATTATTAATAATTTAACCACATAGTAATGTCTAATATTTATTTATCCAATTTATTATAAATATCCAATATCTTATGAGTACTATCCCACAAGGTAAGTACTATTTACAGATGCTTAGTGTAGTCATAAAAAATTACCCTGGTTTATACAAGTTCCGTTTAGGATATTGGATAATCAAATGTTCTGGAGTGTGATGCGCTTGCTGTCTGTTTATTGACACAGCGGCATTTTTGTAGGTTGACTTAGTATGTTTTTTCTTTTTAAAAAATCGGTCAGTTTCTATATCAAATCGCCCAGAAGAAATAATGCTAGATTAAAGTCTTCTGTAATTTATAATTAAGTATAGGAACTAGAGGGTAACGCGTACGTACTTCTCTATGACTATTCTCTAAATATACACTCTAAAAATAATACAATGTTATGCCCAACATCTAACTACACCGACGAAGATATGGAATTGTTCTATGACGATGTGATAATAATGCTCAATAAGGATAAAAGTTCATATACTTTGGTTATTGGGGATGCAGAGAGAAAAAGAAACACCTGAATAACAGACAAAACAGAGTTGAAAGATGTTAGTGATGCAGTGGCTGAGTTGATTGACGGATTTAGTCTCGCACAGAATAGCTCAAGACCGAGATAAATGGAAAGACATGAGGGAGAGGCCTCTCTCAAAAATGTATCGAGAAAGGCTAACGAAGAAGATATAAGAAGAAAGAAAAAGTCCAAAATTACTTATATTGACCGCCATTATGGCTTAAATTGTTACTTCTTTGTTTCCTCAACTCTGCGACTAATTGCTTAAGAGACATCTATTAGTTCTATGACTATCTGTATAAGTTTTGATATGTTTTTATCCTAAAAATGCACCTTTTAATTAGTCAGAAAATTTCTCTACCACGCCGGAAGTTAGTATTCAATTTCATTCATGTAGCAAAATGCCTTAATCTGAGCCATGCTAAAAAACTAACGCATTTAGCACCCAAAATGTATATCAACATTAAATTGAACCTTATGCATGAAACAGTGGCAATTAATTTTATTTGCGCAGTACTTATCGATAGCTTTCATGCTAAAATGTTAACGCATTCCACATAAGTTAGGTTAGGGCACCCGGAAACTAAACAGTTTTAGATGAGGCAGGCGAGCATTCTGCCAGTATAGCTTTGGCAGTATTCTAATCAGAACTAAAAAAAATCTAAAAATATGTCTTTTTTGTGTTCTAGGGACACTAAAATGTCGAAAAAACTGATATTTTTTGAAAATGATTGCGATTTTAATACTATGTAGCCTATATAGGAGGCAATGACACCTGATCATCTTCGATCGTGTTTAATCGTATAAAACCAAGTGCACTTGACCAAAACTGCATGCTTTAGAAATTGTGGGCACACTGTACCGAGTGTCACCAGTGTTGTTTTAATATTTGCCTATTTTAACATTGGCCATACTATTAATTTTATTATAAAAAGATAACAGTTTCAAACAACGTCTATCTGTTTTGTTAAATTTACATATTCATCTTTACGATATTTTAAATGATTTAACGTCAGAAATATGCAATTGACGTTGCCAAATACAATCGAAATTGATGGTATGTGACCATTGATAACAATTATCGATTTTTAGTCCATTGCAAACGATCGAAGACGCTTTTGGTCAACCCTGTGAATTATATGTGTGGAGATTAGAATATTTATACTCATCAGCAAAAGTTATATTGCGAGCGGGGATCGAACCCGCACCTCTAGATCACTAGTCCATCGCTCTAACCAAATGCTATCGTACCACTGATAAGAATTCGTTAGACCTATATATATATATATATATATATATATATATATATATATATATATATATATATATATATATATATATATATATATATATATATATATATATATATATATATTTTTTTTTTTAAGTATACCTGCCTTCCTTAAACTCGTGCTACTCATAAGTTTACTAACTAAAATGAAACTAACTTCCCTATGTATAATTGCCCGTTTCTAAATAGGGTACTTTTTGTATTGGTACTCCTTGATTTATGTCTTTTGATTAAGTTTAAATGCTTCGTGGTATCGTGATGTATTCTAATCTTGAAATACTTTTTTTAAATTAATTTTATCAACTGAATGGGATGTTCGCTTAGGACTTTGACGTTATACATGTCCAAAATAGATTAAACATTGAAGATGTCAAGTATTTCATAGTATTAGTAAGGTAACTAAATCTTCACTGATTTACTTATACATATATATTATTTGGATTGTCTATATATGAGTAATTAAAAAACAAAAAATATAGCAGAAATACATTAAACTTTTGACTATTAATAGCATTGATGTATAATAAAATTTAAAAGACTAAAATCACAATATGATTCAAACAAAATGTTTTATAACCAAGAAGCATTATAAAAATACGTTTATTTTTACATAAAAGCATTTAGCCACAGAAATATAGAACTTACTTACATCCAGAATAGTATATTTGTATTGTAAATAATGTTTACGTTATGTAAAACCCAATCCAAAATTGACAAGATTGTTGATTTTGTTCAATTAGCACCCAATTTATTCTTGTTCTTGATGCCAATTAACATACTCGAAGCCTTACGGTTTGGGCACCACTGATATCTAACCCCGATTACGTTAAATAGTCTGTATTTCCACAAGCAACACACTTCCTCACCATAGTTTTTCATTTATTTAAATACTAGAACACACAGAACTTACAAAATCATCATTACAAAACTGAAAAAAATAGATAAACAACAGCGATCGATTCCAGTACCAAAAATGACAACATTGCAGCGTCTGTTGTGTCATTAGACTATGAAACAAGAGTGCTATGATGATTGCTATGAATGAATATTTGTAAAACTATTTAGACAATAAAACAATTTTTTATTGTATAAGGGTAATAATTATGTATAGTTTTTTTGATATACATATGACTGTGTTATGAAAATATTTGAACATATTGGAGTAATTTCATAAATCTTGGCTTAAAATATTTGACAATTTTTAAAACGTTACAACATACACCTATCGATGTAGTGGACAGGGAAAATATTCAATCTATGATCCCGTGTTACATGTAAATAGTTGGGTCTCTCTTGTTTTTATAGTCAAAGCACAAACCACTTTTACCGAATTTTAGTATCAAAACCACAAAATAAATGGTTTCGTCTATAAAATAACATGGAATAAAAAAAAAAATGCTTTGTTACCATTTCTTCGATAATTCTCAATTGCAAAATAATTTATCGAGTATATAAATATTATTTCTGCTCTTGCGCCTGCGATCTTTGCCAAATTCCGGACACTTTTCCGTTAAATTGCTTCACTATTTTTATACGGGGTTTATGACATAAATATATAGCAACCAAGTGCTGTCGACTAAAAATTCATGCTTTAGAAAGCACACCGCACTAAGTACCACCAGTCGTTTAATACTTTGCAATTTTGGCACTACCATTCAAAATCTAAATTATAAAGAAAAAAGCAGTTCTAACATCGTCTGTTTGATTTGTTGCATTATTCATATTGATCATTACAATATTTTAAATGTTTCAAACTCAGAAATGTACAACTGACATTACCAAGCTGAGCGGTCACAGTTGTTATAACAACCACCAAGCGTCGACTAATTTGCTTTATTTTTAGTCGGTTGCCGACGATTGAAGACGCTTGTGCACAATCGATCTGTGTGACTGCGGTATTAGTGTATTAATAATTCAATATGTTGGCTGTTATATTGGGAAGTAAAAAAAAACGGTAAGTAACTTTTTTATTTTCCTTCTTCAAGTGCAAGTGTGTCAGACAAATCAACTGTGACTATATTCTCACGTAAAACAGGTCTCGACGCTAACACCAGAGTCTATATATATATTCTAAATAGTCCAAGCACGTGGTTATTCCGTAATAAAAGTCCCTCTTGCCGACGCGCCTCCCGCACCTACGAGCTGCCGCTTCTAGCGGTCAGTCGGCACGTCACTTTGCAGTGGTTAGGTACGCGGTGTCTTAAGATTTTAAACCTACGTGTTTACGGAGCGTTCTACGCGGTGAGCAAAAATATAGAATTTTGGAACAAGAGTGAGTTTAAATGTAATTTTTTGGAGATAGTTTTGAAAATGGCTTCTCAAGCTAGTCATTCTTCTTATTGCAGTGTTGATGGATGTAACGTTAACATAAATAGGGGAAATGACTCATCTTTTCGAATTCCTCAAGATCCAGCAAGATATGTCTAAAGAACTTTTAAAAAGTTGTTTATTATTAATTTTTATTACTGAAATTTGGCCAAATGGGTATAATAACGATTTTTCTCAAATTTTGTATGTTAATAATACACCATTACTAGTTCTGCTCTAAAAATTTACATTCAGCCTTCAAAACAATAAATGACTCCTGCCTAGCCTAGCATGAACCGATGTGTTCAATTTGAGTTCTTTTAAATATCAATATTTTTTTGTTTATTTACCTATCGCCGAAATTAGAGGCAGTTTATTTGAAAAATAAATAATAAATCAATTTTCTTACGCCTCAGTCTTAACATGGAAAGGTTTCTTCTCTTAAGTGTCCGATGTAACTTGAAGAGGAAAACTATTATTTATAAATTGTCTATTCCTTATTTTAAGATATTTACCTTGCTTCTGATATTTAGAGTAACCATTTAAATCGTATTTCACCACTTATTTTCACGAAAATCCATTTTTGTATTGTGGAATAGTAATAGGTTTCCTTACTGTCCTGCATCAATCAGTATTCAAAAAAAAAAGTTTTAAGAAGGCTTTATAAAATATTTTAATTTATATTTTAAAGCATTTATGATATGACTATTTGATGTTAATATTAAAACCAAAACATTTAAGATAGCTGTTAGGAGCAAACTGCTTAACAAAGGGATTTAATAGCAACAATTGGGCTTTCATATAAAACTTATTTAATATAAATGCTTAACAGTTTTGTGGTTTAGTTTTATGTGCGTGAGCGTTAAAACCCTTGCATTGGATTAGTGGCTCTTGTAGTGTTTTTGACTCATATTAACCCACGTTGGGCGCCAAATTGTAACCCTGGATTTTCTCAAAACCAAGGTGCAAGATTGCTACGCTCTTATTTAATAATTATTATTACTGTTTAATTTTAAATTATTTCGATCACAAAATGGTATCAAGATTACAGCTCGGGTCAACAGAGCGTGCAATGTAGATGCCCTACTCTCCGGGTTAATTGAGCTAGGGCATCTACATTGCACGCTCTGTTGACCACGAGCTGTAATCTTGATACCATTTTGTGATCGAAATAATTTAAAATTAAACAGTAATAATAATTATTAAATAAGAGCGTAGCAATCTTGCACCTTGGTTTTGAGAAAATCCAGGGTTACAACCTATTTATTTCCTGGTATTTATGGCGCAAGGGCCTTTCAGTTCTTATTAGATTACAATTTCTGGAAAAAGTAAGATGATACCTAGAGTATGGAGACGGTCTTGAGAAAAGGGGAAGACACTTGCTCTTGGTTTGGCTTATTAAATGCAGACCAGTTTAATTTTTGATAATTTCAGTTTTTTTAAAAACATTGATTTTTGTTGGAAATAATCTAGTTTCTACGTATATGTGAGAAATCATCCCCTTGGAATTTGAACATTTGATATCGGCACCAAACGATACCTAGTTCCCGTTACACCACCTATTAGATTTAAGACTATTACTTTTAAAAATTAGCCATTTAAGTCTTATACTATTAGGATATTGCTTTTTTTAGTAAACATGTATTCCCATTTTCTATTTCTAAAAACTTGGTAGATTGCTTTTCAATTTGTCATTGTCGTTCGGATAATTTTTGTAATTTAAATTAGAATAAACTAATTGTTGGAAGTTCTTATAATTAATACATTGTTATTTTACATTTGTTGTTAATACCTATCAAATTTAGTCCAAAAGTTAACCTTTTATTAAGTTGAACATACTCTAAATATTAATGTGATTAATGTGAATACCTAAAGTAACTAATATAGTTATTGATCGTTCCCGGTAGATGTATTCATTGCGATAAAATAACGCGCGGCCTCGTATACCTCGCATCTAGTTGTTAGCTGTAGGTATTCGCTGTGATTTACGACCGCTCGCAAAAAAAGCCGGCTTTTGGGAGCACTGTAGTGAGAGAACTGTTTCTTTCTTAAACTGTGCTAACGCATTCCAAATAGGTTCCCAAAACAGTCAGCTTTCCTTGGGATTCTGCTTATTGGTATGCTAGGCTAGGCACTCCTCAATACTCTGACCAGGTATATTCGGTTTCCCCAATATAACCGGAACCAGCATTGCGTTGCGTAGTCCGACCTAAAATATCGTTACGGGAACAAGGTGCAGTAGGACTCCACTTCAGGCCCTTTGCCAGTCCAGATGTTCAATACTCTAGACTTATTTTAGCATTTTATAATATTTGTCTAATCGACATACCGTCAATCTTCATGCATTGGCTAGTCTATGATATGGGATAGTCAAACATCAAAACGTACGATGGTAATTAGCTGATTATATGATAAGGCTGTGTTAACAAGTGCACGTTTTTGTTCTTTCCATAACTCTTTGCAAATACGGCAATTACATAAAGTTTATTTTAATAAATTATTGTTATAATGCAACGGATTTTTAATATCAGTCATTTTCTGCCACTTAATAAGTAAGCTTGTCTTTTGATATGAGACAAACAAAGGAAACGACTGGTTTAGCCGGCTAAAGAATATATTTGTCCTTTTAAATGTTATAATGGTAATCGTAAGTTCGGCACAACTTTAATGTTGCAACAAATCACTAAAAATTAAAAAGCCAAAATTAGCTAGAAAAATCGGTAAATTTCCTTTACCCGGAACTACCCTTTTTATGATTTTTTTCCATTTGTTAGGAATAGTCTGGTTCAATTTAGTTCAGTACATAGTCGCAGTGCTAAAAACCATGTTTTATCAGTTCGCGACATAGCTTAAATACTACTTACCCGATTGATTTTGACCAAAAGTTAATATCATATGAGGATGGTAATATTTTGAAAAAAATCCAATATTGATAAAAAAAATTAAGTTAAGATTCAGTAAAAAACTTGTTGACGTTTCGCAACTTAATTGGTGCATCCTCCGGACACAGATTCTATATCCTGCCTGAAACCCATATTATCAGTTTTTACCTACTCCGTTGGTTCGCAGATATTTCTCAGATATTAAGTTTCTAAATGGTTTTCGTTACCGATCCTCTTGTTGTTATATTAGAGTGGTGTATTATTTGGGGTTAAAATCCAGTAAAAAAAAAAACAAAAGTTCTTTTTTAAATTATCGACGTCGACAATTTAAAAAAAGACTTGTTTTTTTACGGGATTTTAACAATTTTTTTTAACAATATTGGATTTTTACCAAAATTTTACCAGGTCATCCCTATATGACTCTTAATTTTTGGTCAATTGGGTAAGTAGTATTTAAGCTATGACAAACATCAGACGGACCGACGGAATTGATAAAACATATTTTTTGGCATCTAGGGACGCTAAAAAGTGAAGATATGTAAAACCTGAGTGGGTGATATTTTCACGATCACAAAAATTTTATTTGGCCACAATTTTGTTCCGCAATCTTGATTAGCAACACAGTTGTACTAGTTGTGTCCTATGCCACAATTAGTTATCGCACATAATTTTGATTTCAAATTGTATAGTGTTTTCATGTTAAATTTATACCGCCATTTTGTTCCGCCATCTTTCATTCATACCAAAATTTTACGAGTTGATTCCAACATAATACTTGTTGTTTATGCAAAATTTGAAATAAATTGGATAAGCAGCTTTTTCATAACAATTTTTTTTAACATTTTACTAGACCGCCATTTTGCCATAATGGATTTTTACCAAAATATTACCCGATAATTCCCATATGACTCTTAATTTTCGGTCAAAATCAAAATTTGAAGTCAATCGAATTAGTTTTTAAGCTATGCCGCGAACTGACAGACAGACGGACCAACGGAATTGACAAAACTTATTTTTTGGCATCTGGGGACGATAAAATGTAAATATGTGTAAATTGTGATTTTTTCGCGATTACAAACATTTAATTTGGCCGCCATGTTGCTCGGCCATCTTGAACTAGTACTACTGTTCTACTAGTTGATCTCTGTACCACAATTAGTTATGGCACACAATTTGAAGTCATACCATTAAGCAGTTTTTTTCAGGCTGAATTTTTAAATATTTTAATAAGTCGCCATTTTGTTGTGCCGTTTTGGATTCGTACCAAAATGTTACAAGTTGATTTCAACATAATAAAATGCAAAATCTGAGATAAATTGGATGAGTAGTTTTTTAATAATAATTTCGCTAGGCCGCCATATTGGATTTTTACCAAAATGTTACCAGGTCATCCCCATATGACCCTTAATTTTTGATCAAAAAGTCTTTAAGCTATGCCGCGAATTGAGAGATAAACATACAGACCGAGAGGCGGACCAACGGAATTGATAAAACATATTTTTTGGCATCTAGCTACGCTAAAACGTAAAGACGTGTATAACCTGAGAGGGTGATTTTTTACGATTACAAACATTTTACTTGGCCGCCATTTTGTTCGACCATCTTAAATTAGTACCACTATTTTACTAGTTGATCCCTATACCAAAATTAGTTATGACACACAATTTGAAATCAAATCGTTAAACAATTTTTTCAGAATGAGTTTTTAAATATTTTATTAAGCCGCCATCTTGGATTTGTATCAAATGTTACCAGTTGATTCCGATATAATACTTGATGTTTTTGCAAAATCTCAGATAAATGTAGATGAGTAGTTTTTTAATAATAATTTTTTTAACATTTCACTAGACCTTTTTGTTTCCCCATATTGGCTTTTTACCAAAATGTTACCAGGTCATCCCCATATCACACCAAATTTTTGACCAAAATCGAGTAAGTAGTTTTTTAGCTACGCCGCGAACAGACAGACAGACAGACCCTGAAATGTGAAGATCTGAAAAAATCTCGGAGAGTGATTTTTTCACGATTACAAGGGATTACAATTACGAGGGATGTAAAAAAGAGAGATGATTGTGGCGATGAATAATTAAAAAAAAGGGAAATAAATCGTGAGCATTCCACAAAAAAAAATGAAGCATGGTAACCATTAGACACGTGTTTCTGTCTTATTAGACGTCATCAAGTAGCAGTAAAAAAGTAAGTAAGTAAGAAAAATCATAAAAAAATTTGTAAATTCGGCCAGAAAACCTCAAAATTTAGGATCAAGCCCAGAAGAATCAATCAAAAAGAGAGCTAGAAATTTGAGAATACCTTAAAGGATGGACGATTTTAGATTGGTATTAATTGGTACATAGTAGCCCTTTAGTGCTCTAACGGGTATAATCATATCTTAAAACAATAAATATTTTCCAGACTACATAGAAAATCAAAGCATTGTAAAGTCTGAAGTAAGGCTAATTCTGTCCAATATTAGTCTGAAAGATATTTATTGTTTTATGGTTTGATGATAACCGGTAGGGCGAAACATGTCACTACTATTTGTTCTTTTAACTTATAATTTAACCGAGACCTAAACTTTTTATATTACATTACATTACCAAGTCTCTATGAGATAATTTAGACACCCTCTTTATCTTTAAATATTGTTCTCGCAACGGGTTTGCAAACAATGATTTTTTCTCCAGTATTGCTTATTGTCAGTTTCCTAATTTCTCTGAGAGGGGAGCTTGTATTAAAAATATACATTTTAAATATATCTTATGAATTTAAAATGTGAAACATATATTTGGCGACTTCTAAATGCAAAATTTTTTTTATAAAACTTTGAAAACTAATGTTTTCTACTATCTCTATGCTGCAGTCATCCGACCAAGGATCACCTACGGATCCGTGGTTTGGTGGCCGATATGATGAAAAAGGTTACATATTTCCAAAAACTTGCAGGACTTCAAAGAATTGCCTGTCTGGAGATTACTGGAGGAGCAATGAGAGCTACATCAGGCTCCGTACTCAACGTTCTTTTCGACTAAACGGATCTTCTGATACAACTTGGTATAAAAATCCAAGATGTGCCAGGAGATTCCCCTCCTGGCACATAGCTGTTTTTCAGGCAGAGGTCTATGCTATATTACAGATTGCAACAAAGAACAAAGTCGGGGATGGACGCTGAAAATGAAATTCGCATTCACTTAGATAGACAAGTGGCTCTTAAAGTCACCAAGCACGGGATGAGCTCAGCCCTAGTCCAGGAATGCAGAGGTGCACTAAGGGAGACAGCAAATACTAAGATGGTGAGATTAAAATGTGTTCCCTGAATCCTACTAGTGTATAAGTAAACAATACTGCCCGCGGGTCCTGAATAGATGGGCCCGGGTGAAAACAAAGGAGAATTGGTTAAGGACGATCTACTGCAGACAGGCAAAAGAAATGCTATCCACCTCAGGCAACTTAGTTGATGTCAATGTGTCGACAGGTGACGGGATCTAATTGGCATTTTGATAGGACGCTGTGAAGATAACAGGCACTTGTACCATTTGGGATTAATTCACAGCCCATGCTGTTCTAACTGTGGGGTAGAAGAGGAGGATCCCTATCATCTTGTTAGCACAAGTCGAAATCGGGAAAGACTATAGAGTTCCTCTCTAAGAAAGAATTACAACACCCCGACTGGCATTAGATACTTTCCTTCAATAGGGAAGTGGAGTGAGGTAGGTGGAATAAGAGTTAGCGAAAAGGGTCTTCCAGGTCTAGTTGCTGGGCTTGTTACTACTACTACTACTTTTAGAAAAAAATGAAGATTACTCGTTAAGTCTCGGACGTGTTTCGATTCATGCCTTTATTTCTTTCGATGCTGAAACATTAATTATAACGAAAGGAAACGTTAAGATTTAAACATATGCGTTTTATCAGCATCCCTGTTTTGAAATTACCCAGTTTCTTTTTTAGTGAAATGAATGTAATAAAGGTCTTTTCTTCAAATTAAGTAGATTATACTCTCTGATAATTTTATAAATAAATAAAATTTGAAGCAATGAGATATATAGAAAACTTATGAATTTATGTTATTTATTACTCCTTTCAGATTTTCAGACAAAGTGGCGTCCAATAATATAGGGAGTACTCTGTAGACGAGAAATTTGCTTTTCCCCATATAAGTTCTATAAAAAATCCTAAATTACACAAGTGGTTTATACACCCTGTATAAGTGAAACATGCTATAAGTTTCGTAGATACTTTGCTAAAGCCCACACATTTAGATCTGCTTAGTTAGTACCAGGTTCATTGATCACGTTCCTAACCCAATGGTTTCGAATCAAACCCGTCGTTAACGTCTATTTTCATATGGGATCAACTAATTCAACTTTCAATTATCTACAAGGAAATAGTGATAGAGCATCAAATAGAAAGGGATATACGTATTTCTCGTTTTTAATTGGACCCAAAACTACCAAAAATAGCTTTGATATTTTTTTGTCTGTCTAAGACAAGAAGAAGACTACGAACTAAGAACCAACTAACAATGCCGAAACCAGAAAAATACTTCTTAGGATGTATTTATGACGTTATTATGACGAAAAACAAGGACGTTTATATCGTTAAATATTCCTCTGTACCTGATTGATTGAATTCAAAGCATAAAAACTTAAGGATGAAATTCTACTAGAAGTCAATCCGAAAATTTATTATAATCGTCTCTATCGCCAATCTTGGATTGTTAAGTATATCGGATTCGTTCAGTCGGATCGAGATTGCCTGTTAGAAATGTGGTCATTGTTGACCTATTTTACACAGTTCTTTAACTTTTAAGGGGCAGTTTATCTGATTTAGATATTGTTCAAATAGTCAGGTCATCCATTTATTTTGAACAACATTCTCTAAGTAGATTATCTTTTTAGAAAACTAATTCTATATTTACAAGGTCGCTGGCATTTATGGAAACGTATTGTATATATATATATATATATATATATATATATATATATATATATATATATATATATATATATATATATATATATATATATATATATATATTTTTTAAAACAATATATATATATATATATATATATATATATATATATATATATATATTGTCCCCTAATACTTAACCTTGATATTGGCATCCATGTTACATCATTAAAATATGACATTTACAAAAGTTTTAAAAAAGCAGTTTTTGTCACCAGCTCTTGGAAGACCAGTACAAATTCAAACGGAGGCCAATGTCTAGATCTGTACGATTAACTAAAATACAATTGAAAGAATTCTTAAAAAACTCAACATACAAATAATACATAAGCTACAAACAACAGAAATAAACTAACTTCCTTGGCCCTATCTGTACATCATCAGGAAACGGGCCAAGAAATAAATTTCGAAGGGTGTAGAGAGATTGCCGATATAGAGCATTGTATTGTAAAGCCAGGATAATCCAAGAAGTTATAGCAATTGAAATACAAGGTGATTTAAATAAAAGGGACGAATCAATAAAACTACCAATGGAATGGTATGGAAGACAATAGTCGACAAACTTAAAATGACAAAAAATCTAGCAGAATTAGTGCAATAATAAGTTCTGGGAAATGTAAAAAGGAAACTTTGCAGTCAGTAACAATTCAGTCTCTATTCGGACGCGAGAAACGAAGCTTCGAAAATACCAAAGGACTTTTTGGCAAAACGTCAGCACAACTCTTCTTTTCAGAACGATAGTAGTGAACGGATGTACACTCGGAATGAAAACATACTGTGTTGTAATTATTTCTTTATACTTTTTCATTTAAAATTACATAGTGTCACATTCCTACCGATCACAGCACATTCTTGCTATTTCTTAAGGGTTAAATAGTGATCCTTTACAATTCAGATTACGCTCGAATACATGCATCGATTAATCTCTGTCATATATTGTAATGCAAATGAAATTCCTACGTCTCTCAATGAATATTTATCCAATCTTCTTATTAGTGCATTTCTGAAAACAACAAATTTACATTAAGGTCGCCTCTTAACAAAAGTGAAATGCAAAACGGTTGTAAATATATGTCACTTATAACAACAAAATGAGTTGCGCCATACGCGCTGCAAAGGCGGTGCTTTGCCGAGTCCATCCCCGTGTGTACGACGATCAATTTTTGCTTTCTCTTTTACGCCGTGCGACTCCTGAATTACACGACAACTGTGTGGAAATTGTTGTAAGGAGGTACGGCTAATACCTAGGCATAATTTTTTATTTCAGTTTGCCTATAGCTTTGAGATTTAATCGATCTTTGCACTAGATATACATTTTAAGAATAGTTGTAATTCAATACTTCTGAGAAATCAAAACATGAACAGTGATTTTCGATCAAAACGTTTGCAATTAAACTGCTGGCCCTTAACAGTGCTTCAACAATTTTTTTTATCAAACTTTAAAGATGGATGTTTCAATGGCAAAACAAAATATCGAGATGCGGTTTTGGAGTTTGTTTGGCCGATCTATTGGGTGTGTGCTTGTATTTGCATGACTGTGTATATGTATACACATAAAAAAATAGTATATACAGGGCGTCAAACAAAACCTCTGCATTTTTGCAAAAGTTTGTTGGCGCCTAAAATTCCCAGAATACTTTTTTTATTTTTTTTTTGCTTCTGACCGAAATGATCTTTGACCAAATTCCAAAAAACAATTTCTGGTGATTTTTGATATTTTCCTTTGTTTGCAATATACAGCGTTTCTACGAAAATTTTGACATCTTCATACAAGTGAAGCGTTAACTAAACAACCTGTATACAAACAAATATTTAGCAGATAACTCTGGCCGACAAACAATTTTTTTTTTGTTGTAACACAAATCAGAATAGCATACTCTAATAGAATGGACCTATCCAAATACGGAAATGACAAATAGAAAGTTGTAGCACGTAGGGTTTTTTTGTTAGAGTTGTAGAACTATATCGAATTTTACGATACTTAATACTTGCTAGCTATAGAAAAAATGATTTCAGAAAATTCTTAACCCTGTTTAATGACTATGTTTACAGTTTTCGCCTATTAAACATACCATACATCTAAGAGAAAAGCAAACGAGGAAAATATTAACTTAAAACACTAATTAAACATTATTTTTTCCGTTTATGAGGTGTCTTATCTTCTCTCTTCAAAAACCAACATTAGTCACCCATCATGGCTGGAACCCATCGTCCTTGGTATCGAATTTCCATTGTTCTGATATCTCGCTGAAACCTTTTACCCTGCTCGTCACTAACAGGTCCCAAATTTTTAGGAAAAAATAGCAGATGGGAATGGAGCAAGTGAATTTTTAATAACATTCTGGCACCAAGCGCTTTATAGGCATCTAAGACTTCATTAACTGATTGTTCATAATTTTCATCCATATTGTTGCCTAAAAATCCTCTTACTACATTAACAAATGAATGCCATGCTCTGAGTTCCTGCCTGGTAAGCTTTTCCATAAAATTGACATCGTCCAGCAATTTTCTGATTTGTGGCCCAATAAAAATGACTTCTTTTAATTTGGCATCACTTAAGTGGGGAAAGACTTGTCTTAGGTATTTAAATACATTACCATCTTTATTCAAAGCCTTCACAAAGTTTTTCATCCGCCCAAGTTTAATGTGAAGGGGAGGCAAAAAATCATTTTTGGAATCAACAAGAGATATAAATTTAACATTTTGAGATCCCGGTTGAAATTCGCTTCTTTCTGGCCAAATTTTTGTTACATAAGCTGATTTATTACAGGACTGTCCCATAAACAAAGAAAACATCAATATTTTGTAAATCCCCCCTGAAGTCCCACTAAAATCGCTATAACTTTTAAGTCCCCACATATCTGCCATTTATACCTTTTATTTTATCCAAAATCGTGCGCATATTTTCATAATTTTCTTTCATTGCAACTGAATGGGCAACTGGTATAGAGGGTTTCCATTATGCAATAACACAGCTTTTAAGCTATATAACTGTCTATATCAGTACACGCGTACAACGAATTTTCGATCTGTAGAATTCAGAAAACATAGCATTTCTTTTTCTGAAATTCGTAATTTTTGTTTCTTTGGCCAATAGGTTCCATTCCTTAAGAAGGGAACCCAGAAGTTCTGACTGTTGCTTGGATAACCCCAAATCACGTACTAAATCATTTAATTCACTTTGAACAATCAAATGTGGCTCGCCGGTACTGGGACCTGTGATAAAAGTTTGATCGGTGCACTGTTCTTCTGAGCTGCCTGATGATGCGTTATCTCCATTATCTCCCAAATCAATAGCTTGCCAATTTAAAGGCGCAATCGGCACTGGCAAATTTGCATTATGAGGAACAGGTCGTATGGCAGATTGCAAATTTGGATATTCTATATTGTGCTTTCCCGTTTTGGAATAACCTTCAGTCTTTGTCAGGCAAAAATAGCAATCGTCAGAATGATTGGTGGGTTCTCGCCATACCATTGGAACTGCAAAAGGCTTACCTTTTCTCTTTCCCTTCATCCACTGCACCAATGATACACTACAACTAACACAGCACACATGGGGAGCCCACCGCTTATCTTGATCCCCAATTAACACACCAAAATATTTAAAGTAGGCTTTTTTACATTATCATGGCCTGGCTTGTGATTTCAACAGAAATTCTTCACAAATATAATAAAATATGTCAGAAGAAATTTTGCAACTTTGGGGCGTTTGACTCGACATTCTCGTCTTCACATACACTTGCTTATCGATACACAGAGAACCACTCAATTCGAAACTCAACAGAAGAGTGATTTTTTATGTTTATTTTATGTCTAATGTTATAAACAGCCAGTCTAGGTAATTTTTCCGTTGTAAAATGAACCCATTTTAGCCGCCCCACAATAAAATTGTTTACCTGGCAATATAAAAGGTTCTAATTAGGCCATTAAAAAATGGTACATATTAGGGCTTTCCGAATATTTTTTTTACTATTGGGAGGGTATTTCCATTGTGAAAATAATGAGCTGGCCTGTGTTAGAAAAATCTTGTCGGCCAGTGTAATTTATGATTTGTTGTTATACACTCACTGCCACGAAAAACGGATCACTTGCAATTTTTATTAAAAAAATAATAATATATACAATTATGTGTGAGCTTTATTGTAATAATTTGTACACAAACGAGATAACATATTTTATGTGATTTTTAACAACAATTGAATATTTGTTTGAAAGGAAAAACGATTTTATGATGTAAAAAAAAGAAAAAATACAAAATTGAGCTTGAGATAAATTAGTGCAGGTGCAATTTTAATAACTTGTATTGCCCCCGCGTCTCCGAATTACTGCCTTCATTCTTCTTGGCACGCCTAAAATGAAATACCGGATGTCCTCTTGAGGAATAAGCTCCCATTCCTCTAAAAGTGCTTGTTTCACATCGTTTAATGTTAAAGAAGCAGGAGTACGAATTTGCATTCTTCTTTCAAGCATGTCCCAAAGATGCTCAATAGGGTTCGCATCTGGACTTAATGCAGCCCAATCCATAACGGGAATTATTACATCATTTAAGTATTGTTGGCTGATTCTCGCCTGGCATTATCACGCACGAGAAGAAAATTATTTCCAATAAAATTAACAAAATCTTGTAGAATTTCGACGATGTACCTATCAGATGTTAAAGAACCCTTTGAAAAGATCTACAACTCCGTGCGTGCCTCCAAAGAAACTCCAGCCCATACCATAACTGAGCCCCTTGGTATCCTACCCTGGGTCATCTGGAGACCGCAGACTAAACCTGGACTCATCCGTAAATAAAATATGGTGCTATTCATTTCTTTCCAAAGATGATTTCAGGCGAACCGAAGTCACGCAACACGATGACGTCTAAGCAGCTCTGGGCCTGTTGCAGGTCTACGGCTGGTAAGATTGGCTTCTTCCAGTCTTCGTCTAACTGTCCCTTCGTTTATGGTGGTAAGCCGGATGTATTGAAGCCGACTTTTGATTTCTACAGCTGTAGCGCGAACATTTCACAGACTATGTGAGACGGTAACGCGATCATCATGAGCATTTGTTCTTCGTTGGGGACCAGTTCCAGGTGATCTGGTGTGTGCTCCAAAAAACGTGCATAAATACGGTGCATAGTGCTATTGGCTGTGCGATATTGTTGGGTCACATATCGCTCACTTCTTCCGCCTTGAAGCAACGCAACAATAGCAGCAGCTGTTTCGGGATTAACAACCGTAATTCTTAGCCTAAATAAACGCAGCTCAACTTTCAATGATTTGTCAAATTACTGTAAACGATAACAACAAAAGAAAGCTTATGGCCAACTATGCACTTTTAAGAGATCAGATTATGCAGTCTTACATTATTTAGAATTCTTATTCAAAAATATTTTTTCTTTTCTAATAATCGTTCAATTATTGTTATAAATTACTTGTTGTCTCATTTGTGTTTAAGTTCTTACAATAATAAACCGTCACAAAATATGTACCATTTAGAACTTATTTACCAAATGCCCAATCATACATGGTCATAGCATATAGAACACGGAAAAACTGGTAAAATTGTATTGTTAATGCATTATGATCTTAAAATTAAGTAGGCATGAATGGACACTTTGCTAAATAATATCTAAACGGTACAAAATAACGGAAAAATCTAAGAGACCAAAAAGTTACAGAACAGAATAAGGACACCGTGTATCTCAAAAACGAAGGCTTTGCGGATACATGCTAATATGAACTTTTAGCCCTAAAATAATATATATATATGGATTACTCTTCTGGAAATAAAAACGAATAACCTATATCAGATTAATAAAAAGGCTAGAGAAATAATGAAAAAAGCCTTTCGGCAAAAAGTCTATAGCTCACATCTGGTATATCGTACGTATCTTACGCCTGACATAACTCCAAAAGCAAATTATAGTAATAATGGTTGTCACTTCCTGTATCCCATCTTCTTAATACAAATGATAACGGTATAACAACTGATCATAAATTAGGTGTTAAGGATTTGTTTTGTATACGGATTGTTAAGTAAACGCTCCACTTGTATGAAGATGTCAAAATTTTCGTAGAAATGCTGTAAATTGCAAATACATGAAAGTATCAAAAATCGCTAAAAATGGTTATCAAAGATCATTTTGACTAGAAGCAAAAAAACAAATTTTTGACAATTTTAGGCGTTAACAAACACTTGAAAAAATATAGGGGATTTTGATTCACGTCCTGTATGTACTATTTTTATATGCATATACAGTCATACAAGTAGAAGCAAATAGCTAACAGATCGACCAAACCAACATCAAAAATCGCATATCGATATTGCGTTTCACAATTGAAATACCCTTTTTTAAACTTTGATAAAAAAAATTGTAGCCCAGCGTGATGTTGATGGGTGCAGTCTAAGTGATCTATATTTCGAAAGTAGTGGTCTCCAGATATTAGGTATGTCAGTACTCGGTTGGCTGAAAAGTCTTGATTTTCTGTCAAAAAGGCAGCCTAAATGAATTTTTTTGCCAGGGTTTATGACCTCGGACCGTTGAATGCGGTGCTGGTTTGACTACACAAGTTCTGTTATCCCCGATATTGATGTTTCTCCTCGTTTTCTTTTCGTTTCCCGAATGTAGGACTGTCCACACTTAAGCAAGACTTGGTATATGCGCTTCTTGCCTCATTGCATTCATAGACGACCTCCGGACGAAGAGGAGACGCCTCAACCTCCGCTTGCCGGAGAGTACTTTATTAAGAGAAATATTATTTTTAGACTTAAAAGTTGGTATGCCCATTAGTGACCACTAGAAATATCTTTAGAAGTATTCGTATTATTAAACAAAAGTCAAATTAGAAACAACATGCGTAAAATACCCAGATGACTAATTTTTTTATTTTTGGAAAATTTCAGCATCAGAGAAATTATAAAAGATATTGTTATTACGATGCACTTTAGGTAATACCAAATCCTTTAGGCTATGGTTATCTTTTGCATAAAACTACTAATTTTACAGCTTGTTTACGGCTTTTATACAATAATGCTTAAGATAAAATATGCATAAAATATATATTGCACATGCATCTATCTGAAGAGGCAGTAAAAATCGCCAGAAAAATTCGCAAGTATACGTACTTAACATTTAATATCATTAAATAAATACATAAACATACACTATGATCTTTTCTCAGTTTGATAGCTTCAGAGGTTAAATAAGTAGAAATACATTAAAACGGTTTTTTTCTTTATACAGGGTTTTGAATTTTATATACCCCTGTAGAATCTGATTCCATTGTCCAGTATCTTTAACTATCAAATTCAACAAACTCATACATGAAATAGTACATAAAAGGCTAGTAAAATGTTTAAACCTAAAGGCAGGGCAAGAGAGAAAAATATATTATGTTCTTATAGTCTGTAATTCACCCAAAGCATTCTACATGATATGCCTTAATTTGGATAATTCGTAACCTACTGAAATCAGCATGGCAGTATTGCAGTTGACTGTCCAGTGGGTACTGAAAAATAAAGTAGAAAATAGGGTTCTCGCTTGCATATATATATACTGAAATAAGACATGCTGGTTTTCATGAAAATGTAGAGAAAACTCTTAGAATATAATTGGAATTCTTATTTTTTACATCCCTCGTAAAACGGAAGTATTATAATCGTGAAAAAAATCACTCTCCGAGATTTTTTCAGTTCAGAGTCCCTAGATGCCGAAAAACCTGTTTTTTCTATTCCCTCAGTCTGTCTGTTCGCCGCATAGCAAAAAAACTGCTTACCCGATTGACTTTAAATTTTGGTCAAAAATTAATGATCCTATGGGAATGACAAAATGGCGGCCAAGTGAAATATTAAAAAAATTATTTCTAAAAAACTATTTATATAATTTATCTCAAATGTTGCACAAAAATCAGGTATTATGTAGGAATAAACTGTTAAAATTTTGGTACGAATCCAAGATAGCGGAACAAAATGGAGGCTTAGTAAATTATTTAAAAATTCCGCCTGAAAAACTACTTAATGGACTGATTTCAAATTGTGTGCCATAAATAATTGTGGTATATAGATGAACTAGTAAAACTGTGGTACTAACTCAAGATAGCGGCTAAATAAAATATTTGTAATCGTGAAATAATCACCTTCTCAGGTTTTACGTATCTTCACGTTTTAAATAGTTATAAATTTATAAAGGTCTTAGATTTTTTTCTCGTAGAATCAATATTTTTTGTAAAGACAACACAGCATTTTTTTAATTCAATAGATCTTATTATTTCAATCAATTCTATTTAAAGAAACAATTTGAGTTGCCAGTCCTCTTCCTCAAAGACTATATTAAATCATTCGTCTGTTAATTTTACCCTCTCCTCAACTAAGAGAGCCATTTCCATATCGATATCTGCATTACTTTTGTTTCTTCAGCTTCAGCGTTTAAACATGATTGCTCACGGCAATGCACATATACTGAATACTGAACTTTTAGGATAAATATGTTACGGAAGAAGTTTCGGGCAAAAGCAAATTGAGCGATTTTTACATCTAGAATAAGGTAAACTGATTTATGTTTCAACTTTCCTTGATTGTTTTAATTACAATTGAAGATCTGTTGAATATTAATAAAAAATAAGATGTGGCTTGTCACTTTGTCAATGTTCAAACCATACTTCTAATACTTCTACCAGTTTGGTGTTGTCGTGTGGAATATAAAACGTTTTTCTTTTTAAAACAAAAAGCAGATATTGGATAAATTATTGATTCTTCAAAAGAAAATATAAGAAGTCTTAATCTCGTCTCACTAATCATGCAATAATTAATTGTTAGTCTTTTTATCTACCTGTATAACTTAAATTAAGTGATATGTCTCTAAAAGATCGACTGAATTGTAGACGAAGAAAAACATGTCTATATTATAGTTTCTGGAATCACTGAAGAACCACATACAAAGTACACGTTTGATTTATTTAATTTTAATTCAATTTAAGCATTTAAATACGAGGAACGTTTATCAAACGGGAATCTCTGAATAATGTCGACCAGTTACAGCAAAACCTTGATGGTTTTACATTCATTAGCTTATTTACCTATCAATTTAATTGGATGCCCAGTATTCCAGCAGTGATTTTTTTTCGCCAAGAAGTAGCAAATTGCGTAAAAATAACCCTGAGCAGAGGAATAAGTGAACGTGATATCCTAGGAATACGTAATGACGTTAAAAGAAGAGAACAAATTGCTTTTCAGGCAGCAGGCTATCGGTTATAGAAATGCGTGGGAAATTAGCTAATTCCGGAAGAGACAGTGTCGGCCCGTTCTTCGTGTTGGGTGTAAGCGTATATTTCACCACCCACTTTCAACTTTTCTTGCAAATATACAAAATAATTATCTTTGAAGCCTGTAGACAACCGAATAATATATATATATATATATATATATATATATATATATATATATATATATATATATATATATATATATATATATATATATATATATATATATATATATATATATATATATATATATATATATATATATATATATATATATATATATATATATATATATATATATATATATATATATATATATATATATACATAAATATATATATATATATATATATATATATAAATCTTAACAAACCAAATAATCGACTACTTTGAATCAAACAATCTCTTCTTTAATAACCAGTTTGGATTCAGGAAAAATAAATCGACTACCAATGCTGTAAGGCAGCTGGTTAAACTTGTGATTGAGAGCTTTGAAAATAACGAGTTTGCGGGTACCATTCTATTTGATTCAAAAAAAGGCATTTGATTGTTTGTCACCTGATATTTTAATAAATAAACTTCAACATTACCAGTTTGATTTAAATAGTTATAGTCTTATCCACTCTTTTTTAACTAACTTATACTTTCTTTTTAAACTAACTTAATAATTTGTTTCTTCAGGATCGAACAACTCTAATAAAAAAATTAACCCTCTAGGAGTCCCACAGAGATGAAAATTAGGACCGATAATCTTCTTAATCTCTATTAATGATATCCAATTCAGTTGTGATAATTTTATTCACTTTTTATTGTTTGCTGATGACACGTCAGTCAGTTCTGTTTATAAAGATGTGGCCAAACTTCATAATAAATTACAAATTACAACAAGCTGTGCTCCAATGATAACAAAACACAAAAAATGATATCTTCATATATATCCTATGATTTTGAGAATCATCAGAGTATGAAGTATCTAGGCCTCCATATCGACCCCCACCTAATTTGGAGTATTCGTGCAGATCAACAACTTTTTAGTGCAAGGGCCAAGAATCGATTTCACATCGTCCGAAGGGCCACAATGGTCCACATCACTTTACCAGCATATCAGTAAAATAAAAAATATATAATTTCAAAATGTAATAATCTTTATTGGTTAAAAAGTTCAATCAATCAATGCGATTTTTGACATTGTTTATTTTTGGCAAGAGTGTCGATATTTGGTTTTATTTTTGTAGTTGCAGCCCGCAAACTTCCTTCCAGATGTGCGTCTGTAACTCTCGATTTGCCAAAGAGAGACATCATTTTCTGGGCATGTTTTCGGATTTCAGGAAACGAGTTTTGATCGACATATTTTGAATAAAAATCAAGAAGACCCAAGTCAAACTTGTCTTTCAGCTCCTAATTACACTGCAAATCAATAAGCTCCATCTGACAATTTTCGGGCATGTCTTTAACGGATACAATGAATGGTCGGGCAAAGAGATTGATGTAATTTTCATTATCTCTGAAGTTAGAAATTGAAATGAGTAAATCCAGTGCTGCGACATATTTATCCACATGTGTACATTCGCATCTCTTCAGTTTAGGAAAATGCGTAAACTATTTTTTCAACAACTGTTTTTTCCATACATCTAGTTTAAACTCAAATACCGTTACAGTGTCAAGTAGGTTGTTGATGAAATTTTCTTTTCCTTGTAGTTTGATGTTCAAGTGATTGAGGTGCAGTGTGATTGGTTTCCATAAAGGATGCGATTCCCTTCTTGAGTTTAAAAACGCGTTTTAACATTTTTCCTCTGCTCAGCCAACGAACATCAGAAAAACATGTCACATCACGATACTCGGCATTACTTTCGTGTAAAAAATCTCTGTTTCTGAAGTTCACAGTTTTTACGACCACTATCATCACCTCATCAATATTTGTGGATTTTGCACAAAGATTTTGTTGATGAACGATACAATGGTAACGCATCAAAGGAAGATCTTTCTGCTGTTTTTTCATTAAACCTACGAGCCCTTCATTTTTTCCTACCACCGTCTGTTACAACTGCCGAAAGGTTTGTCAATTCTAAATTATATCGTCTCAGTACTGTCATCAAACATTTATAAATATCACATTTTTTTGTAAGTCCTATAATCGGAAAAAGGGCAGCCATCTCTTCAGTGATATCAAAACAGCTGATTGAGAGAGTATCGGTTAAATCTGTGCTTTCGTCGAGCGCAACAGAATAATATACGAACTTCGATGCACGTTCTTTTAGTGAATTTTCAATGACTGCTGCTAACTCTTGGATTCATCTGGCGACAGTAACACCAGACAAACTAACTTTAGAAAAAAGTTGTTTTTGAGACGGGCACAATACTTCAGTAGCGGCCTCCATACATTCCTTGATAAATTCACCTCCAGTAAAAGGTTTTGATTTCAAAGCTAGTTTTTTGGATATAATGTAGCTAACCTTCACGCTTGCTTCATTTTCGGTGTTCTGCTTTTGAAAACTATCTTGCTGTCGTTGAAGCTGACTTTTTAAAGTTTTCTCTTTATCTTGCCGTGAATGTCTCAAACTTTGTAGCATGCTTTGTATCGTAATGTCTTTTTAAGCTGTATTCTCTCAGAGCTGAAAGGGATTCTTGACACACCAAACAGACGGGTTTTTGATTAACACTAAAGAACAAGTACAACTCAGTCCACACCAGTTTTTTACCTGCAGTAGTAGCCAAAGAAACGAGTTTAATTCTCCGATAAAAATATCCACGATAAAACTAAACTTGCGCGACTGCACGCGACAATACAGTATTCACCTTACACGCGTCAAAACACACTATACTCAACTCACTTTAATCATTTATCGCACAGGTAGCAACTTCACTGCTAGTTGGCACTCTTTCGCTTGTATCGCTTCGTTTGCTCTTGGAGTTAGAACTGGCCGCTGCCGTGTGATGCAAGCTTTATATAGGCCGAGCGCATCAACTTTGAATCTCTCGAAATTTCGAGCAGCTACGAGACTGGACTAGTAGGTTCCTCTAGTAGTGATAATTTCTAGAATCATTAGAAAGATTCAATAGACATGCAACGCCATCTAGTGGTCGTGATCGCGAGTTCACAGAGTGGATCTCTTCTAACTAGATGACGCTAGCATCCTGGTAGTCTCATTCGCGGGCGCGGCGCGATACAATATTTTCTATAGCCTCTGGGCACCGCAAGAAATTAGAAGGCGGGCCACTGGTTGAAGATCCTTGATGTACATAAACCTTGTAAAAAAATTATTCCTGATAAACAGGTCTTGTTGACGGTTTCCCACTCCCACTTCATGTCAAAGGGCACATATGGAGTCTTGCTCTAGGGTTACTTCACAAACCTAACTTGAATTTTTGGTTTTCACAGAAAAGTTATGAGAGTGTTGTTCAATTTAGGCTATAGAGGGGATGTTAAGGGTAGGTTTATCCAGCTCAAATTACTAATATTTATTTCTTATTTCATCATGATTTGTTTATTATTTATCAAGGAAAATATGCATTTGAATGTAACAAATTCTTCAGTTCATAATCATTATACAAGATCAGCTAACAAAGTACGTATCTCCTTTACTAGACCATTACATAGCAGAAATTTTGAGAACTATTGTTCTCCTATGTTTTATAATAGACTGCCTCATAACATAAAAAATCAGAATACGAAAATATTTCAAAAAATTGTTAAATCTTTATTTCACTAGATAACGCTTTTTACTTAGTTGAGGAGTTTCTTAATTTTGGCTTCAATTCCTGGTTAATCTGTGATATTTAAGCTTGTAAGTTACTTAGGTATAATATTAGAAGCTTGAAATATTTTCAAACTTTGACGCGTGTAAAACAATTAACTTTGTTATTACCAGTATTAAATATATATACATATATACATTATTTCTTGCCTGTTCTTACATACATAAATAATTTTTTACAGACGAGGAGATTTTTAATTTCATTGCTATTGTATTTGTATGTTTACACCGAGATGGTTGTATATATATATATATATATATATATATACAGGGTGTCCCAATAGTGCGTTCTGGGTTGAAATCTTGATTATGGATAGCGATATAAAAAAAGTTCAAATGCAAAAGTTGTAGAACAATACGGGCAACATAACCCAAAATTATTTTCATTTATACAGGGTGTCTCAAAAATCTGTAGCGAAGCAAAGTTGTGTTTTTTCTTTTGGGACACCCTGTATATTTTTACATATTTAGATTTTACTCGTGATTCTACACATTTTTTGTATAACATGTCCTGTGTCTAAATCTGATAGTTTTTCTAATATCCGCCATTTTATAAAAAATTATGAATTGCAGTGCCTTTTTTCAAACGGCGTGGGCCGTTGGCTTTTTGATATAGGATTATGATTTTTGGCAGGAACATTAACAAAAGTGTGGGTTTTTCACACACACAATTTCACCGTGAACAAAATTTGTCGGCGTTGTACAGGAGGTTCTAGATAAGTAGGATAGATTAAAAAAATTAAAAACATCATATCTTCATTTTTTTAAATGGAATGTATAGTATTTTAATATTTTAGACTATTCGTGACCCAATACCCTATCTTTCATTATAAATATGTCCTATACCTATTTGTCATAGTTTCCGAGATTTTGACATTTTTGTATTTATTATTTGGTTTTCAATGGCAATCGCCTTAGAATTTGCTTTATTATCGAATTTATAGAATTTTCCGAGGAATCCAAAAATGTAATAATATACAGGGTGTTCCATTTAAAATAACAAAGTTGATATCCGAGGGACACTTGTGAATTTCAACTTTTTCTCTGTTATTAAAAATAAAGGAATTAAGGGGGGTGGCAAATCTCGATGAATCACCCTGTACATTAATACAAAGTAAAAAATGCAAAATTAAAAATTCAGCCTACTATTTTTCTTTATGTAAAAAGGCAAATAAATATTTTAATTAAAGAGACACAACAGAAAAACAAGTCCTAAAATCACTTGATTAAATGTTCACTATGACCACCATTTCTTTCAACACACACTTGTAGCCGATTCACAAAGGAATTGTTAACTCTAGTTAGCATCGCGGCATTGATATTTGTACATGCATTTCTAATTCTCATTTTCGTATTCTCTATGGTAGTAGGTGGCGTTTGGTAAACTTGCTCTTTATCAAAACCCCTCAAGAAAAAATCTAGTTTTGTGAGGTCCGGAGACCTTGCCGGCCATGATACTGGACCTCCCCTACCAATCCATTTATTTTCATAATTCGCGTCTAAATATTGCCTCACCTGCCTGCTAAAATGTGCCGGAGCGCCATCTAGTTGGAACCACATCCGCCTCACTAGATTCAAAGCTAATTCATCAATCCACTCCTGCAAAACTGTTTTGCAGTAAATTTAGGAAAATGTCCTCTCTATTTTTGAAAAAATAAGGTCCAATGATACGGTTACCGATTATACCAGCCCATACATTAAGAGACCATCTATGCTGGTGATCCAAGGGGATAATGAATCTGGGATTTTCAGAACTATAATAGTGGAAATTATGTCGGTTGACGTATCCATTTTTATGAAATGTCGCTTCGTCAGTAAATAAAATGTTATTGAAAAAATCATGTTCTTCTCTATTTTTTGCTAATGCCCAAGTACAAAATTCAAGTCTTTGATTGAAATCGTCTTGATCCAGCTCTTGTACCAGTTGAATACGGTATGGGTGAAATTTATGTTTTCTAATTATTCTATTTGCCGTAGATTTAGCAACCCCTCTCTCCTTTTCTAACTGCCTACATGAAATATGAGGATTTTCAATTATAGTTTGCATAACAAGATATTCAGTTTCTTCATTTACGGCTCTTTTCTGCCTTTCCAATTTTTGTTCGTAATCGACATATCCAGTTCTTTCAAATCGTTGTTTGAGTCTGACAAATGATACCTCATGAGGATGACGTTCGGCAGTGCTAAACCGTTGCGTATAAACTCTATTTGCTAAAAAACAATTTTGATCACTTGCGCTCAAAACATAAATCATATTAATCAATTCTTCTCTAAAAAAATTCATTTTGAATCAATTTGAACACCGTTACTACACAAATACAAGAGTTTGACATTTCGCCATAACAACATTTTCCCCGTTTTCATTCGTTTTTACTTTAGGATTGTCTAAGGCATCTTCGTACATTAAGTTCTAACTAAATGTTGACACTACCTACGCTTTTATAATAGCCAAAATAGTAAATATTTAAGAATAGTTGGTAAAATATCTGTTCTTTAGTCTTTAGGTCGCGATTCTTAGCACAATATTATGAGCTGAATTTTTAATTTTGTGCCACTTCTAGTGTATTATAATTAGAAAATTCGATAATAAAGCAAATTCTAAGGCGATTGCCATTGAAAACCAAATAATAAATACAAAAATGTCAAAATCTCGGAAACTCGGACTCGGACATATTTATAACGAAAGATAGGGTTTTGGGTCACGAATAGAATATATATATATATATATATATATATATATATATATATATATATATATATATATATATATATATATATATATATATATATATATATATATATCTATACATAAATATATATATATATATATATATATATATATATATATATATATATATATATATATATATATATATATATATATATATATATATATATATATATATATATATATATATATATATATATATATATATATATATATATATATATATATATATATATATATGGGCCACGTACCGTTGTTAAGGCCTTGCCATCGAGCTGCCCGTAGATTATAGGCACATACTCATCGGGATTGGAATATTTAAGAGTGGTCTCGATGTTTTGACGAATACAGAATAAACTTGATACTTTCTGATGGTCGCATGCTGGTGTGTGTGTGGTGCAGAGAGTCCAAATACTATATGAAAAGCAGGCTACGGTTCTTACTGAATTGTTTGCTGGTGGAGGTGTAACCGTCTTCGCAAGAAGGATGATTAACGGAAAAACAAATATCTTCATCACCAATGAAACAATTACGGTGGAGCTACATGTGTGTTATACCTATTATAATTTGGTTTGCGTAGAATTTTGGTAACGGTTTTGTCTTAGTGGATGACATACGAAAACTTATGGTCTCTATTAAAATTGACAAATGAGATATAGCTAGCTGAAGCAGTTATAATAGATTCGAATGAAAATTTTCAGCCGTTTATTAATAATCTCACTAAGGGTATGTATTGTAGAGGGTAAGAAGTTATTAGGTGAAGAGGAGGTCGAACAAAATATTGATGTTGATTTTATATTTTATTAGCCATCTAAAAAGTACATGCCGTTTACCTTTCCATTTTGTCTTTTTTCTAATATACTATAGCAAAAATAGGAGAACATTATATAGATTTTAGTTTTTGAGAACTACTTGCGAAAAGCTCGGTATAATAGACAAGAGAGCTGTGATGATGATATTCTATCAAGTAGGTTTTTCGGAAAGAATTTCGCTTCAATCCATAATGACCTGCACTCAAATTCATTGCTACTTAGAGATAAATAAGAAGGATAAATTCCTTGTCAATTGGTCAGCAGTGTATTTTACCAAATGTCTATAAATCCTTTTAGTTTAAATCTGAAGTCGGTCGGTATTCCAAAGCAGATATTTCAATAAATTATCTCCCGTTTATTTTATAATCTATTAGATCCGTACGGAAAACCCAGCATGCACTCGAATACCCCCGCACATAGAACATTTATCACAGAATCATAAACACGATGGATACATAAATCTTCTGGTTTCTATTCAGATTTCAGATCTCGATTTATATTACGATATAAATAGATCATTTTTATGAATTATCTTGATGCTTTCTAGAAGAAGAAACATTGATATATTTTAGTAGTTTTTTAGGAGTGCTGTTTTAAATTCAAATATAGGTAAATTTCCTTTACCCGGAACCCATTTTAGTTTCGCACATGATCATTTAGTAACAAATATACTGACTTTAAAAAAATTATTGGACGCCATTTTGTTCCACCATATTGGATTCGTACCAATATTTTACCGTTTCTACTTATGCCACACTTGATTTTTGGCCATAATTTGAAATAAAATAAATAACTAGATTTTACACTGATTTTTTTGAGGCAGCCATTTCTGTCATGTAAAATTCCTACCAGTTTATCTCTATATCACATTTAATTTTTGGACAATATTTGAAATCAATTGAAGAAGAAGAATTCTTTACATTGATTTTTTAAATAATTTATTTGCTAGCCAATTTATTCCGTCATCTTGAATTTGTACTATAATTTGGTTATTTTATCTTTATACCACTCTTTAATGCTTGCGCAAAATTTGAAATTTATTTCATAAGTAGTTTATTGAGGCTGAGTTTTAAAATATTGGATTCGGAATCCCGAACTCGTACCAAAATGTTACCAGTTTATTTCTATATATTTTTTTGAGTTAAATTAAGTAGTTAGTCTTTGTAATAATTTTTTTAACATTTCATGATTTTCATCAAAATGTTACTAGGTGATCCACATACGATCTGAAGTCAATCGGGTAAGTGGTTTTTTATTTATTACGCGAACACTGAATTAAGAAACCATATTTGGCATCTAGGGACCCTAAAACGTGAAGATCTGTAAAAACTTAGGGGGTGATTACAATACCTCCATTTTACGAGGAAAGTAAAGAGAACAAACAATGCATAACATATAGAGTCTCGGGGCGGAAGGGTACGGCGACCGACCCGGACGCTGTGATCTTAAAGGTCAAAAGGGTGTTTCTAGAGGCGTCACAACGTGATTTTATTTAGTCGCTTTTTGGCTTAGAGTGTCATGGTGTCTTTTTTTTAATTGATTTTAAAACAAAAAAGAAGGAGGTTCTCATTTCAACCCTATATATGTATTTTTTCGTGTGTGTACACCGAATACTCCGATATATCTTGACCGATTTGAATGAATGTTTTAGGAAGCATTCACGATAGTGCCGGGATGATTTCAAAGCGCATTGACAAAAAAAAATAAAAATGATAGAATGGAGTTATATTTTCTGCAAGAGAGTTTCCTCCTTTGAAGTTTTTTATGTTATAGCCTTAAATCGAACATATGAAATATCATTAACCAAAAAAGAGCAATTAGTTTTATTTTGAGATAAATCCTCCGCCTTACGGAAGGAGAGCCTAATTTGTCTTCAGTGAAATGAATGTTGAAAATATTAAATAGCTGTATCCTTGGCACAAAATATTTCTTGTATCAATAAATGAAGTCTATGGAAAATGATGAAGGGGACGAAAAAAGAGGAAGTAAGCTGTCGATATCGCGATTTATATGATTTTTGGAGTTTTTAGGGGCACGAAGTTAAATTTGACGATGTTTAGATGTGACAGAAAATTATGGCGACAACAAATAAGAACAGCATAATCTAATAGAATGAACCTATCCAAATCCGAAAATGACAAATAGAACGTTGTTTTCTTGTTAGAGTTGTAGAACCATATCGAATGTTACGATACTTAATATAGAAAAACTGATTTCAGAAAATTCTTAACCCTGTTTATTCACTATGTTTACAGTTTTCGCCTATTAAACATACCATACATCTAGGAGAAAAGTAAACGAGAAAAATATTGACTTAAAACACTAATTAAACTTTATTTCTTTTTTCTTCAAACACCAACAGTAGTCACCCATCATGGCTGGATCCCATCGTCCTTGGTACCGAATTTCCATTGTTCTCATATCTTGGTGAAACCTTTCACCCTGCTCGCCGCTAACAGCTCCCAAACTTTTAGGAAAAAATGATAGACGGAAATGGAGGAAGTGAATTTTTAATGACATTCTGGCATTAAGCGCTTTATAGACATCTAAGAGTTCATTAGCTAATTGTTCATAATTTTCATCCATGTTGTTGCCTAAAAATCCTCTTACTACATTAACAACAAATGAATTCCATGCTCTGAGTTCCTGCTTGGTAAGCTTTTCCGTAAAATTGACATCTTCCAGCAATTTTATGATTTGTGGCCCAATAAGAATACCTTCTTTTAATTTGGCATCGCTTAACTGGGGAAAGACTTGTCTTAGGTGTTTAAATCCATCACCATGTTTATTCAAAGCCTTCACAAAGTTTATCATCAGCCCAAGTTTAATGTGAAGAGGAGACAAAAGGACATTTTTGGGATCAACAAGAGGTAGAAATTTAACATTTTGAGATCCCGGTTGAAATTCGCTTCTTTCTGGCCAAATTTTTGTTACATAATGCTGATTTATTGTACGACCGTCCCATAAACAAAGAAAACAGCAATATTTTGTAAATCCCCCCTGAACTCCCACTAAAATGGCTATAACTTTTAAGTCCCCACATATCTGTCATTTATACCTATTGTAGTTTATTTTATCCAAAATCGTGCGCATATTTTCATAATTTTCTTTCATTGCAACTGAATGGGCAACTGGTATAGATGGTTTTAAATTTCTATTATGCAGTAACACAGCTTTTAAGCTATATTTAGATGAGTCTATGAATAAGCGCCACTCACGGGGAGAATGTCCAATATCAAGTTCCTGCATTAAACTGTCTATATCAGTACACGCGCACAACAAATTTTCTATACTGCAAAATTCAGAAAACATAGCATTTCTTTTTCTGAAATTCGTAATTTTTGTTTCTTTGGCAAATAGGTTCCATTCCTTAAGACGGAAACCCAGAAGTTCTGACTGTTTCTTGGATAACCCCAAATCACGTACTAAATCATTTAATTCACTTTGAACAATCAAATGTGGCTCGCCGGAACTGGGACCTGTGGTAAAAGTGGGATCGGTGCACTGTTCTTCTGAGCTGCCTGATGATGCGTTATCTCCATTATCTCCCAAATCAATAGCTTGCCAATTTAAAGGCGCAATCGGCACTGGCAAATTTGCATTCCTGGAATAGGTCGTATGGCAGATTGCAAATTTGGATATTCTATATTGTGCTTTTCCGTTTTGGAATGACCTTCAGTCTTTGTCAGGCAATAATAACAATCGTCAGAACGATTGTTGGGTTCTCGCCATACCAGTGGCACTGCAAAAGGCATACCTTTTCTCTTTCCCTTCATCCACTGCACCAATGATACACTGCAACTAACACAGCACACATGGGGAGCCCACCGCTTATCTTGATCCCCAATTAACACACCAAAATATTTAAAGTAGGCATTTTTGCATTTTCGGAAAATGGCCTAGCTTGTGATTTCACCAGAAATTCTCCACAAATATAACAAATTTGTCAGGAGAAATTTACACTTATTTATCGATACACAGAGAACCACTCAATTTGAAACTCAACAGAAGAGTGATGTTTAACGTTTATTTTATGTCTAATGTTGTAATCAACCCAGTCTAGTTAATTTTTCCGTTGTAAAATGAACCCATTTTAGGCGCCCCACCATAAAATTGTTTACCTGCCATTATAAAAGGTTCTAATTAGGCTATTAAAAAATGGTACATATTAGGGTTTTCCGAACACTGGCCTGTGTTAGAAAAATCTTGTCGGCCAGTGTAATTTATTTAATTCATTACCTCATCGTATGTTAGCAGTTATTGAGAAACGAGAAGGTAATACACGATATAAAGTAAATAAAAATCGCCAAAATGTTGATTCTTAGTCCTTCACGGATGGAAAAATACAATGGGTTTTTATTCCAGGTGTACATCCGTTCACTACTGTCGCTCTGAAAAAAAAAATGTTTTGCTGACGTTTCGCCAATATCACATTTGGCATTTGCAAAGCTTTCTTTTTCGCGTCCGAATAGAGATTGAAGTGTTGGTAACTGTCGCAGCTTCGTATAGGTAAACTACTTGGAAACCCAAAAGATTATATCAAACTGGAAAACCACGGAGTATACAGCATTCCGTGCCAGGACTGTGAAAAGATGTACGTAGAACAAACTAACAGTCGAATATCAGCAAGAGTGGAACAAAGAAACTTCAGCTCTATTCCTACATCATCAGGAAACCGGCCACAAAATAAATTTCGATGGGTGTAGGATAGTTGCTAATATAGAACATTATAAGGCCAGAATAATCCGAGAAGCCATAAAAATTGAAAAGAAAAATCTGATTTGAATAAAACAGATGAATCATTAAAACTACCAACGGTATAGAAGACAATAATCGACAAATCTAAAATCACAAAAAATTAAGGGCAACACCAACAGCATTATCCGGAAAACATAAATAACGACCAACGAACACCCAGATTTAACCTTCGTGTATGTAGTAGCATTGACCTATCCAAAATTATGATTTTTTTTTTCGATTAATATTTCGTTTTTTTCATTGTTTTGTTTATTTTTTTTAAGGTAAATTTAGATTTGTCCATGAAATTGTAACAGTTTTGCAGCAATAAAACAAACTTTTGTTTATTTGTTCGGCCCCGAGTGGGGGTATAAAGGTAAGCGTCACAGTCAACAACACTTCAGTCTCTGTCTCTATTCGGACGCAATATATACTTATAGTGAGTTTCTGGGCTAATTCAAATACATATGTAGGAAAATGTTCTTTGGGTTTTTAGGTCTGAAAACTTTTTTTTGGAAAAATAATGAAGCCTATTTTTCGGCATTCATTTTTATTATGTTTTCTTGCCAACGTTTCGGCAAATATGCTTTCATTAGGGCTATTTGACTGAAACTAAAACAACAGTACTATTTTGTAGGTTTATTAATATAGTTAAGTGGTTTTGTATATGTGTATATATATGGATAAGTTTGTAGAGAAAACCATTTAACTATATTAACAACCTATAAAAGAGCACTGATGGAGGCATATTTGCGGAAAAGTTTGCAAGAAAACAAAATAAAAATGAGTGCGGACTAAAAAAGTTTTAAAACCCAAAAACCAAACAACCGTTTTCCTACGTATATATATATATATATATATATATATATATATATATATATATATATATATATATATATATATATATATACGTAAATATACATGGAAATCAAATAGTCACATACTCATCAAAATTAAGGTTTCTGAGCACTGTGATTAAAATAAGGCAGGAGAAATAAATAAACTTTCCAATCGTTTATAAGGTACTGAATAAGACGCCTAACGTAAAATTCAATTACCGTGTATTAACGTTTTTTAATCCATAAAAAAGAAAGCGGCAAACCACTAGTTACACCGTGTAACCTGTCCCTAAGAGCGATATCCGTTACACAAGTCGTTATTAGTACGCATTTATCTACTATTGGTTCTAGGCTACTTGAATTTTTGCTTTCGTTTAGCATAGGGGGGACAAATGGGCGTATTTTAATTATTATTCTGTGCTTAAAACAACGTGGCTATTATGTTGTTTTTTCGTCACAGAAATTAATTACTTTTTGTACTAAATTAGTTGCTTGGATGCGTAGCACGTCTTTTAATATTGCATTTGATTTGGAAAGAATGTGAAATCCGCATTCTTTGACTTTCCCTTATTTCATGTAAACTCCTCGCTATTGTAAGTAGATCTGAATTATGTTCTGGCATCTTCTTATTTATTAAAATTCTATTTAGCAGATTGGAGAGTTTACCAGCTAGCTTTCCTTAAAAGTTACTTCCCCTTAAGAGGAAAGCGTAAAATTCACCCCATTGGCTCATTTTACAATTTTTATTTTATTTAAAAGAGCTTGTGCATACATTCTAAATTTGAATATATCTTTCACCTGCTGACTTATATAATGTCAAGGAAATTGTTCAGCAAGTTATGCTTTGAAAAGAGAAATAAAATATTAGTTTTGATATTAATTTATTGCTCTCATAAATTAACAAGAGTATAATAATAAAACATTCTTGTGTGAGGTTCCTCAAAATTTGATATGATTACATTTTGCTGCTTTTTCTTTTTCCAGCAGTTTTCTATTGTAGAAGAAGTCCTAACACTGGAACTTGTGGTGGAAGATAGATCAAAATACAAGAGTTGTAAGATAAACTAAAATTCAAACTAACACATAGTAATTCACAGTTATCTAAACTGTATTGCGTTCCCAAAATCCATAAACCTGGGAAGTCCATGAGACCTATTGGTTCAGCTGTTGGATCACCAACGTACAATATTTCAAAATGGTTAGTAGAAGAATTCAGCAAATTAAATATCTCGTATGATAACTTTGAGGTTACTAACTCGTTAGAATTCTTAGATAAAATTAAGAATGTTCACTTGAAAGAAGGTGAAATTTTAATATCATTTGATGTAAGCTCATTGTTTCCTAGTGTACCCATACCACTAGCTTTAGAGTACCTAAAGGAACTACTTGAAATCAATAATTTGAAGAAAGAAATTATTGATGAATATTTACTTCTCACAAAATTATGTATGAATCAAAATTTTTTTCAGTTCAATAATAAATATTATAAACAACTTGAGGGAACTGCGATGGGCAATTGCTTATCTCCGTTCCTTGCAAATTTGTTTATGGACAGATTAGAAACGCAATTCAAAAAAGAACTCAAGTATTTCCCAAGGGTGTGGTATAGATACGTAGACGATATATTTGCCATTTTTGATGGACACTTTCTTAGAAACATTAAACAATAAATATCCTTCCATTAATTTTACGTACGAAAAGGAGAACAATGGGCAATTACCTTTTCTCGACACGTTAGTTATTAGAAAAAACGATAAATTAGAATTTGATATTTATAGCAAATTTACTAATACTGATAGGTATATAAGATCCGACTCATTTCATTGCCATCAACATAAAATGGCAGCATTCCATTTCTTAACTCACAGGTTAGTCAATTTTGCATTAAGTAAAGAACGTTTTAACAATGAAATGAATCGGATTAAAAATATAGCTAAAAGTAATTGATATAAAGATAATTTTGTACATACATTAATAAATAGACATAAGCATAAGAAAATGTTAAAAGATGCCACTACTCTTCAAACACCTGAGGCTTCCAATAAATTCATAGTAATCCTATAGGATCCCAGATATACGAGAGGTCTAGAAAAAGTATATAAAAACGTAGGTTTTAGAGTAGCCTACAAAATGGAGAACAGTTTGAAAAATCTCCTTGGAAACCCCAAAGACAAAGTAGACTTGAGGGAGAGGAGTGGCATCTACGAAATTAGCTGTAATTAATGCGATGTAAAATATGTTGGACAAACTAAACGCTCCATAAACATTCGTTTTAAAGAACACATGGCACATTTAACATACGGAAGAACAGAAAAGTCAAGCGTTGTCCAACATGCTTTGGAAAACAATCACCAAATAGGAATAAATAATCTTAAGTTGATTAAAAATGTATCTAATAATAGATTACTGGATGCATTTGAGAGTATAGAAATAGTTAAATGTGGTAAGAAAGCACTAAATAAAGACAGAGGGCCTATTCCCTATAGCCCCTCTATTGTTTACTTGACAACGGTGTAGTCGGGTGCAACCAAGTGTGACCACATTTACCTATAAATAGTCTCGGTTAGGATAGGTTACTTTAGTTTATATCATCTGCTGATGATGCTAACTTGGTTACCGAAACGCGCGTCCAGAACGTAACAAGTTGTTTTGTAGTGTGGTTAGAACTCTTGTATTTTGATCTATTGTAGAAGAACTCCAAAATTTAAGTGTAAGTTCCACAAAATTTGATATGATTACGTTTTGCTGCTTTTTCTTTTTTCAGCAGTTTTCTATTGTAGAAGAGCTCCAAAATTTAAGTCTTCGTCTCTTTGAATTGCTAAAGAGAATGTCTATTCAGTAGATGGATCTCGTAGAGTGAAGATCCGTGCAGATGGAAGATCATAGACAAAATGTCGGAAAGGAATTCCACGGTCTAAATTTAAACTATGATTTTTGAACAGTACCTTTTAGCATTTCTTAATAGTAATTATTATTTTATTGCTTTTAAAGGTTCACTGATATATGGTACTCCGACCGAAGGAATACTGAAATTTGGCACATTGAAAATGTTTAACTTAAAAATACAGATATATCTTTCAAATCCCACATAGGGCCAAAAATAAAATATTTTAATTTACGTACGTAGTTTAAATAAGAAAAGCAACACTACATCGTCAAATGTTCGATGGCGAGAGTTAGAGCAATGTTTCCAGGAAAAGTTACCTCTATGTCTGGTGATATATTCTGGTTATCACGCTTACCGGATCTTTTCCCAATGGAAACTTCAAATTATAGAGAGTATGTTAGTCATCCTGCCGATATTTACCAATTTATGCAACAAATTCGTCAAGAAATCAACCGAGTTTCAGTTAATATGGGTCAATACCAGACATGTCAGTCAAGGAAGACCTCATTAATTTTAAATTCGAATTATTTAATCAAATAGTTTTAAATGCATATACATAAATTTAGTTAAATTTACATTTTAGTTTTAAATTATATTTTTTATTTCTTTACATATGCAGAAAGCCCGACTTAAATTTGACACAAGCAGATATATCGGATATTTTTTAACAAATTAAATTGTACTATTAAGTGCAGTAAGGGGCATCTTTTCACTGAGTTTGAGTTGTTATACCTTATAAGCGTACGTCTTTATTAAGAAATAAATATTCCTACTCACTGTAGGAAAGAATTAATTTTAAAACTAATATCAGTTTTTGATTGTTTACAACTTAGAACATCTATATGTCAAATTTGGTAAGGATATGAATTGTTAAACTTGCGTAAGTTTTGATGGTTTTTGGAAGATATTTCGAAAACCGTTTGAGATATGGAAACGGAAATGGTACCATTTAAAAGGACATATAAAAACGCGTCAGATAAAATAAATGCGGGAATGTTAGCCATAGTTGCAACAAACCGAGCAACACTACACCGTTGTTTCAATGACGAAAGTGAGAATAACAGGGAAAGTTGTCTCCAAGTTTGATGAAATCCTGTGGCCTCCACTCTTACCAGATTTTTGCCTAACATATTTAAAGCATGGAGCACATGTTAACCTTCCTGTCGATATTTGCCAATTAAAGAAATAGATTCGTCAAGAAATCAACCATTCAAGTTGGTATGTGTCAGTGTGTAATGGCGAGTTGTGGACATGTTGCTGTGATTATAGAGAGTTAAGAGAGGCATAGTTTCATCGGATCTAAGTTACTCGTACGCCTCAAAGTTGTACGTTTTTGTGGAAGCAGAAATGAAATATTTTCCAGAATAAACTTCTTGAAGGAAAGAACTGGTTTAAAATATAATATCAGCTGTATATTTCTTACAAACTAAAACCTCAATATGCTGGTCTGGTTATGATATGAGCTGTCAAACTTATGTAATTTTTGATATTTCGAATGGTGACATTCGAAAAGAATGTGTAAGAATGCGTCGAAACCGGTGTCTCAAAATCATCTGAAAATGGTTTTGTGTGATGAAGTCGAAACGTTCTTTTATCATAATATTAGCAAACATTGCATTGGTATGTTGTAATAAGCTAGGTCATGTTTATAAAATTAAGGGCATACTGGAACCTATTATATATAGGAATACATTCAAATATGTTATAATACCCTATGCAGATAGCTGATAACAATGGGCTCATTCAGTATATATTTCTTATTACAAATTCTAAAAGAAATTATTGAATTTAGTATATATCCAAAATTTCAGATGTTTCCGAATTTGTTTTCATATTTAAATAAATTATTAAACACCGAGCGCCTAGGAATGGTGTGACGTCATAGAATCCGGGCAGTCGACCTCGGCTGGCTGTTGCTATGCTTTTCGCGTGGTTTTCTTTTAGTTCGACATAGTATACGGGAAGATCATATCGCTGTTTTTTTTTGCGGTGAATCGAAAATATATTTAATTGTTTTTTGGCATTTTTAAATTAGAATTAGTGTCGTCATGGAAATTAAACGAAATGAGAAGGAAAATTATAAATACTGCATAGTACCGAGTAAAAACACTGACTACTACTGCCCCTGATAAAATCTTTATTATTTATTTTATTTCACTGTAAGTCTTTTTACACGCTTCTAATATTTACGTGACTATATATGTATATATATATATATATATATATATATATATATATATATATATATATATATATATATATATATATATATATATATATATATATATATATACTTAAAATTTAAGCTTTTACATTAATTTATTTACCTAATTGGCAAAAATAAACTGTGCGTCTCGAATAAATATGTTGTATTTGACCGTTGGCGGCATGTTTTTTCAAAACTTTCAATCGAAATTTATTATAACAAATATAACAGGGGCGCCAACCGCTTCGACTTTGCTGGAGGTGCAATGTTAAGTTTACGATTTTCCTACTACGTTGCCATGAGAACGCGTACGCGATGACGTCGAGCGCATGAAAGAATAATGTTAACCAGCGCCATACAACACTCTCGGTGAATTCCTTAGGCAGTACACTACACTCACGTGTCGTTCAGTTTGGGGTGGTTGTTTACTTTCATTTTCGCGGATTTCCCTGCAACCGGTGAGTTCCTTTGCAGTTTATTTGACTATTTTGTGTTTATATATATATATATATATATATATTTATTTATTTATGGTGTTGTTAGAACTTTATTTGGTGTCGGGTTTATTAATTTACATTATTTATGAATCCGATCACGGATATGGGTTGTATTTTGTTGGAAACTCCATTTAATCGATGGAAGGAACAAGATCAGAGTTTTAATCGTCATCCTGGTTTTCGGCGTACAAATAGTTATGTAGTAGTCATCTTACATAAATTGTTTTGCTGTCCTTGTTTACTAGTTTCCAATAAATATTGAGTGTGGAATAAAAAAGGATTTGCAGGTATGTTAAAGATATGAAGGTCTTTACATAAACATGAAGACTCGGCGGAGCATTTAAAATGTGAATTAATGCTAAAAACATTTGTAAAAAATCAAAGCACTATAGCTGACACTTTAAAAGAAAATGCTAAACTATATAAAATACATTTTAACGAAAACATCCGATTAAATAGACTATTTATGTGCTTAGTAATTGACGCAGTACCTTGTACCTTGCAAAATAAGAGTTACTCTTTCGCCCATGATGAGAGCAGCGAGTCAATAAATAGGGGGATTTTAAAAAGCTTTTAGGTTTATTAATATCGAAAAGTTCCCAAGAACTAAAAAATCATCGCGAAAAAATTAAAAATATTTTTACCGGTGAACTCGAAAACTATTCAAAACGAAATAATTGAATGCATTGATTATGTAAAAAATGAAATAATGAACACACAGTTTTTTTCTGTGCAAGTGGATGATACCACTGATATTACGCAAACCTTCCAGTGCTCCATAATTTTAAGATACGTTAATTCAGAAGGTTCAGTAGTTGAGAGATTCTATTTAGGATAGGATTTTATAATGTCAGCTCCCTTAGAAAGTCGGAGAGTTTATATTGTCTATTGGATCAATTTTAAATTAATAGGGCAATGTTAGGATGGCGCAACCATTCAAAAAAAAGAAAAAGCGCCGCAGGCTGTATTTGTCCATTGTCTTGGGCATCGTCTTAACCTTGTGATACAGCAAAGTTTAAAAATATTTCTTAATGTCGAATTTTTTTTTCAAATTTTAGTTGTATTCCCTTATTTTTTTATCAGTCAACCAAATAAACGTATACTCTTACATCTGCATCTACGAGGCGTAAACCAACAATTACAGAAACTCGTTGGTCTTCAAATTCGAAGTTAGTAAATGTGATTGTTCAAGACTGGAATAAATTAAAAGACGTCTTTGAATTTATTACAAGTTTAGGTGAGATGAACGATTTTGAATTCACGTTTCTGGCATTAGTGTTTAATGACATTTTCTCAATCACGGACATACTATTTGCGTTCTTCAAAAAAAATCGCTTGGCATTCATTTTTGCATATTCCATATAAAAAGCTGCCGTAAGGCGCTCTGTAAAAAAAGAAATGAACATTTTTTTTACTACCATGTTTGATATAGCAAATTCTATTACCGAAATAAATCATTACAAACGGGAGCTTGCTAAGCTTTCACCTGAAGAAATTAGGGCCAAGTATAGAACCCTTTTTTATGAAATATTGGACCATATTGTAATGGAAATGACGCTAAGATTTCAAGACTGTGAAAAACTTACATTTTCATGTTTGGCAGGTTCTGCTAAGTTTTCCGAATATAGTTTAAATTTTCCGACTGGCCTGTTTGAAAATTTGTTACAGTTATATGGGGAAATATTTTCAAAAAGTCAACGACTTAAAAATGAGCTTGGTCTTATTTTTGCCAATGACAGTAATTGGAACATATCGCTGCAAGAGCAAGTCAAAAAATTAAAGAAAATAAAGATATTTTAACCAAAGCATATAAAGTGTTTTCCCTTATTTTGACAATACCGTCGACAAGTGCTTCACCAGAAAGAAGTTTTTCTTGCCTCAAACGTGTGAAAACTTATTTAAGAAATGCAATATCTCAAGAAAGCCTTACTTCTCTAGGCAGTATTTCAAGTCAAAAAGAATTTCTGGAGGAGATTAGGGCAACTTATCCATTTTACGAGGTTGTTATAAATAAATTTGCTGCTATGAAGAATAGGAGAATTGATTTAGTATACAAAATTTAGGTAAGTCGTAAAAAAATATTCTACGCCTTCCACAAAAAAATTAATGCGATATTTTCTTGCTTCATTTGCAATTCATTTACTTTTTTACCCGCGAGCCGCCACTGCAACTGAAGATGAAATTTTAGCAATAAATACTCACATTCCGAGTTCTGTATTAGCGAACCACGCGGCCTAACAAATTGATACATTTATCACACTTCACTGGATGTTAGTCCTTTGCAAATGCGTTGTAACCATTTGTTTGATAATGTATCACTGCATGCAATTTCAGCTTTTATCAAATAACTATAATTTTCTCGCTAGAAAAGTTAAAATGTTTAACTTGGACGCTATTCAGTCTCTATAAAGAAGTGTTAAATACAAAAGTTTTTAGTAGAGAACCTATTTTTATATCTACTACGTTTTTCCGAGGCGGGCAACAACTTTCTTATTTTAAATCAAACACTTTATCTAATTTTTAAAATCTATAAACAGTTTACAATATTTTTCGTATGTTTTAATATATGTGAGAATTAATTTGTTATTTGTGCAATAATATTTTTTAACAGAAATGGAAAAAAATATGTGATTATATCTGTAAGGTAATTGTTTGTTATAGTTGAAGTCGAGATGAACGAAAATCTCGTCTCGTTCCGTCTCGAGTGTCGAGATTGGATGGTGCCGAGACAAGACATTAGGTCGAGACGAAGCGAGTTAAAGTACAAGTTTTGTCTCATCTCGCAGTTTGCTTAATCATAAAATTTAACTTATTGATATATTGCTTAGGGTATTGAAATCATTGTTTAGTGATAAATACTCTAGATTTATAATTCAAGGAATTGAGCAAACCTTAACAACCAAATTGTAGTACTACTAATACTTTCATTAGTTTACATATAACCACCAATCGAGACTCGAGTATTAATTTTTTTTTATTAGCATATGCATTCATTTTTTAATATCTCCAATGACATAACCCTGCTTCAATGTTTTTTTAAATTTTTAGTTCAAAAACCACCGAACATATATTGGGTTCTAAGTTATTATTAGCCATTGGCATTTAACTAAATTGAATATAGACTTCTTGCAGTTTAAAAGCTATAATGCTAAACTTGGATACTACTCGGTATCTATAAAGAAGTGTTAAATGCAAAGGTTTTTATAAATATGTAATCAACATTAAAAGTTATCGTACGAGGGGGGATCGATCCCGCCTCTTTGGATCTCTAGCCCATTGCACTATTGAAATATTTTTTTTAGAAATATTTAATTAACAGAAAAAGTTACGGTATGAGCGGGGATCGAACTCGCACCTCTGGATCTCTAGCCCATTGCTCTAGCCATAAGGTTAGAATATTTGGCAGGATCAACAATGGTTTTGAACTGGGTTTGAATATGTACAAGTTCTAATGGATCGCTTATCAGTGCTACGATAGCGCAATTGGTTAGAGCAATGAGTTAGAGATCCAGAGATGCGGGTTCAATTCCCGCTTGTACCATAACTTTTGCCGTTGATTAAATATTTCTAAAAAAAATATTTCAGGGTTTAAATACAAACTGATTAAATACTTCTATTCATAAAGGTTTTTAGTAGAGAACATATTTCTATATCTAGTACGTTTTTTCGAGGTGGGTGCTAACTTACTTATTTTAAATAAAACACCTTATATATTATTTAAATTTTAAACTCTACAAACAGTTTACAATATTTTTTGTATTTTGTAATACATGTCAAAATTAATTTGTTTTTAATTGTTGGTGCAATAATAGTCTTTGACACAAATGGAAAGAGGTACGCAATTATATCTATAAGTTAGTTGTTTCTTACACTAAAAGTCGAGTTGTAACGAAAATTTCGTCTCGTCTCGAGACATTAAGTCTCGCCTCGCGGCATAGTTATTCATGGAAAACATTTGGAAATATATCGACAAGAAGTATAGATGCAAACCATACACATATTAAAACGAAATATCTAAAGCCCTTGAAGAAAAGTGATGTCATTTCAAATATACTATTGACCACTAAATTATAAATTAACTTAGACCGAGATGTGCTTTCGCGCTAAATGCTAAAATTACTAGACAAAATGTTAAAGAAAAACATTATAGCATTTTCTGCATACAAAAATTAATAACTTTTTATGTGCTTAATTTTTGATACTAATATGTACCCTCACAATCCAAGATCAGTTGTCATTTATATTTTATTAATTAGAAACAAGATTAGTGCTAAAATTTTGTTCAATACTATATTTCTAAGACTTAAAGGCAGAAATGTAAAAACTGAGTGACATGACTCAAAAAGTTCAATGACGTCATACAATAAATTAATAACAATTAATTTGTACCAATATTTTTTAAATTCTTCGTACTGAGCTCTTTCTTAGTTTAGCGGAGTATAAGAGATATATAAAAAGGAATAAAATGTGTACAAACACAAGTATGCTTTATTGCCGCAGGAAAATTGTTACAATTTTATGGACAAAGCGAAATTTACCTTAAAACAAAAAAAAACAAAACAATGATGAAATATTAATCGAAAAAAAAAAGATTTAAGTAAACAAGCAAATAAAAAACATTTCAATGAGACTTATTCATTATAAAAATCATTAACGCAGTAAAAAAGTCTTTTTTTTTGGTTTTTCTCGAAAAAGTGTAAATAAGGATTGCTTTTAAATGTTCTGGAAGATGATTGTAAAGTTTTATAGCGTTGTAAATGATTGATTTTTTTATTAATTCTGTCGAAGGAATGGGAAGGTATGTCATGCCTAGGATATTCGTGTTGTGACCTTTCCGGGAATGTGTTCATATATTTTCTCATCAAACAGACGGTCTCTAAAATAAATAATGCAGGAAGTGTTAATATATCATGTTTTCTGAAATAGTATTGGCAGTGCGCTCTATTATTTAGACCAATCAAATAGCGAATTGCTCTCTTTTGAAGCCTAAAAATACTTAGAAATTGCTGGGTGGAAGCCCCAAAAGGGAAAGCCATAGCAAAGATGGGATTCGAATAGAGAGAAATAGGTAAGTCTGGCAGAAGATATGTCCAGTTCTTTTGAAACTGTCGAATGGCAAAGCAGACGGTAGAAAGTTTTTTAGTTAAGGTGTCAATATGCTTAGACCATTTCAGGTTGTTATTTATATTCAAACCCAGCAATTTAACCAACTCAACGTATTTAATATTGCTGTTAAGTAGCTGAAGTGGTTGTAAGGTCCCCTTATAAGATAAGGCCACCATTTTATCCACATTGAAACAAAGCAGATTGGAATCGGGCTGAGGCTTAATCATAACAAGGTCGTTGGAAATATTAGAATTTAAAGACGATGTATCAAAGTCACTCCATCTTATGCTTGTATCATCAGCAAAGAGAGAGATTTTTCCATTCATTTTTAGGTTGGTGATATCGTGAATGTATAACAAAAAAAGAATAGGTCCCGAGACCGAACCTTGAGGGGCTCCACTTATAATCAATTTACAATCAGAATCAGAACCATTTTCCCTTACAAATTGTTGCCTATTCCCGAGATAAGATTTAAGCCAAATTAAAGAAATACCACGGATTTCATAAAAATTCAGCTTGCTTATCATAATTTCATGACTAACACAGTCAAAGTGGTTGTTATTGAAGGATAAGTAGACGTCGCTAAGCAACGAGAACATGGCGTCACTGGTGCACTTGTTGGGTAAAAATCCGAACTGATCCGGGGATATTATCTGATGTTTAAGGAGAAATGGCATAAGACTAATCTTCAGTAACCTTTCAATGATTTTTGATAGCACTGGTAGTAAAGCAATTGGGCGATAATTACAAGTGTTAGTTTTTTCGCCCTCTTTATAAAGAGGAATAATTATAGCTGTTTTCAGATGTTCAGGGAATATACCTTTTGTAATGGATTCATTTATTAGTGTTGTAAGGACCACTATGACTGGAAGCGGAAGTGTCATAGACATTAACTATAAAGTTACTGATTTATTTTGAGTGACCAGTATTCTGTGTTTTAGGTTGGATAATGGCCAATAAAACGCACATAGAAGATCTACTGTTGTAATTAGTCGACGTTTCGACCTCTATGAGGTTATCTTCAGAATTATACAATGAGGTTGTTCACATTATTTAGAGGTTGGGTATTTTGTATGTTGTTCATACCATTTAGTATAGGACAATGAAAGTGCTGCTCTTGAAAGAGTTTGGTCTATTAACTATTAAGATTTTGTCAGTAAATTATCATAGCGGAGCAAATTATCAGACCAAGAACATATTTTAACAATTAAACCAAGTTTTTTGGTAATATTCGATAACTATATATATTGCAAAAAAACTCATGCTCATCATACACATCCTGCATAACAAATATCTGTAAAAAATACCTTTGACGATATTTATTTTGGTTAAAAGAAAATATTTCACTAAATATTTTTTCTAATGAGCCACTTATTTTGGAGAGCAACATGTTTACAATTTCTAATTACGTTTTTCCCAAAAGGTTTGGGTAGCAAAAATGAAAAATAGATATGTTAGATCTTGTATAATGCTTAATATGTAAATATTTCCCATAAACTATTACAGAGAATTGTTTATGGGTATTTAGGAAGTCAGACGATAGCACGCCAAGATTATAAAACAAGCAACGTTATTACAATATTCAATTAAAATGTGCCAAGTGTAAATAATGGTAATAAAAGTGCACACGATATAGTCGTATCTTATACGCCCCAAGCCGCAAAAAAAGATATTTATTTATATTTTAACTGTTTATAAGCACTTTTAAAAGACATCGAAAATGTAAATATCCTCTTGAGACGAAGTTTCCCTAGAATTTGTTATGACATTTCTGTGTCCTAATTAGGGTAGGTACAGCATGAGCGTAAGCAGAATTCTTTTCCCACGGGGCGAGATAAAATATGTTTTTAATCTTGAACAAACTACGAAGGCTGAAAGAGTCTTGTGGGGTTACCTTGAGTCAAGGATAGTTTTGCAGATTAAAGGATGAAGGAAATAATATTGCTGGTAATATGTTATCTAAGTGGTAAAGAAATGCATGCGAGTCATAATGGATGAGAATTCGCCAGAGCACAATCCATAATAATATTTATAGATAAAAAACATATCGCCTACTATCTGATGATGCTCAAGCGAAGTGAGCTTTCTTGTGATGCCTAGACCATTAATCATCATCGGTCTTCATAGACTCCCTTCATACGTCTCCAGTTTTATCGGTTCTAGGCCTCTCTAATCAATGCTAATCCCGCTGGTTTCTTAATGTCGTCGCTGTATAGCCTTTTGAGTTACCCTTAATTGGTTCATGGAATATTTCGTAAGAGTCCATGTCCGTATGCCAACACCGGTAATATACAGTGGTCAAATTCTTACTTAAGTTTCCAAATGCGCTTCAGGCCAGTCTCTTTCTGCGATTTATTTCTGCTATTAGATTTTCCCTATCTATCATAATCATATTCTGCATAGGCATGTCTTCTATTTCTATGTTCTTTATGGTTATTCTCGGATTTCCTTGGCTCATCATTCTGGTTGTGGGTATGTTCATATTTAGGCCTACTTTGTCGGCTTGCTCTTCTAGTTCCGATAACATTTCCTGTAACTCTGTAGGATTATGTGTGATAAGAACAATGTCATCAGTTTATACGAGATGGCTTAGGCGTTTTTCGTTGATTAGTATACCTTTGTTGGTCCAATTTAGTTCTCTGGAGATTTTTTCTATGACTAGGTTGAATATATTTGTCTCCTTGTTTTAAACCATGTTTTACGGATCGACATGGTGTTATTTTTATTAATATGTACGGTACCTGTTGCTTATTGGTATATATATTCTAGGATTAGTGAATACCGGTGGTCTATTCTTGCTTTATCCAGTAATCTTCTTATTGCCCAACACTCTATGCTGTCAAAAGCCTTCTGGAAATCCCCAAGAGCCAGTTGTATGTTTAGATTATACCTACTAATTTTTCTTGTAAAAATCTCTTTGTTGACAGATGCTCGTAAATGCTGTAGCCCTTTCTAAACCCAGCTTGTTCTACTGACATGTATTGTTCTAATTTGTTCTTTAGTCTGTTTGTAATAATTTTTGTAAAGAGTTTTTAAATGTATGAAAAAAGGCTTAATGGCCTGTAGTTCTCTAGGTACTCTCTGTTTCCTTTCTAACAGCCAGTTGCACAGAACTTAATTGCTGTTTAGAATATTTAACCGAGCTTTCCGTTGTTTATAAAAATCTAGGAACTCGCTGTCAAATTTGACATTCCGTTAAACATTCTAAACTTTAATTGAACTTTCTGCAACCGGCCGTTAAACAGCAATAGCATTGTTGAATGTATCCGGTATTTTTTCTTTTATAAGGCATCTAGTGAATATGTCACATATCTTGGATATTAGTTATTTTGCCCAAGCCTTTATCATTTCTGTTAAAATACCATCATTGAAAGTCTCCACTGATTTGGTGCAAGTGACGGAATATTAGAATTTTCAGCTGCCAATAAGGTAAAAGGCTTTTTTAGCTCGTTAAATCTGGCTAGCATATAATAAGAAGAGTTCCATCAGGATGGAACACCCTGGACAATTTTTTTAACAGACATATTAATCTCTTTTCGTTGCTTTTCTAGTTTTTCTCTTGAAGGTCATCAGTAAATGGTTTGCAATATAGTTAAACTAATATAACTATGATAGCTTACATTAGATGTCCATAGGTCTGTCGTAAGTGACAAACTTGGATTACAAATTGAGAAATGTTTTGGAAATAGTAGAATTTATGGTTCCATTTCTAATTCTCTATTTGTTATAAACATAATTAACAAATGTGCTAAATATATAACTCGTAAATAAGGATGCCTTTTAAAAAAACGTAAAATAGTACACTATTAATAACAAAAGTATAGGTAGGTATGGCTTACTTGAAAAATAAACAGATTGTTTTTAAAAAATATATTTTATGATATAAAACTAGTACTACAAAAATATATGATATTTACAATTAATATTTATAACATGTCTTAATAAGGAAATTGTATAAAAACTCTTTAAACTATTTGATTTGTTCAGTAGGACATATTACATATTTTCAAAAAAGCTTAGGACCTTAAATTTTACGAAATAAATAATATAGAGAACATATACGTACAATAAACTTAAGCTAGGTTTCACTTTTTTACTGAGTACAACAAAGACATTTTTGAAAGCTAATGCATCTAATGTTACTATAAAAATATAACAGTTTTCTAAAATCTTACCTAATTTTTATACTTTACTTGCCACGACGGGTAAAATTGCGACAGTTCATAAAACAAAACGCCAACCTTTTAGTAAAATTTGGATGCATAATGAATTTTTAGTAGAAATATCAGTGGATAAAAAATTTCCGAAAATTTTATGACATTTTTTTTGATAATCATTTTTTTATAAAAACATGAGTGCAAAAATTTTTTTCTGGTGATATGTATAAATGCTTTTAACTTAAAAATTGGTTTGTCTTTAAAATGATCAAATATTATGTTGCTTTTCTTAAAGTGATTATTTGTGCCACATAGTCTTGATTACCGACTCTTTGTAATCATTTCCGTTCGTTTTCCTCTTAATAAGGGACCAATCTGCGAGGATTTGGTTTAGTTTGTTTAGAGAGGTGTTCTGTTCCAAAATATGATTTCTGTTCTGGCAAAATAGTGAAAACTGACTGTATTTGTGAGAGTACCATTTTCAGTTGCAGTATTAATTTGTGGTAGTTCAAAGTCTCCAAATACTAGCTTTTTTGTCGCACATTTTGTGTTACCAAAAACAGAGGTAAAAATTTGACGGCTAAATTATCGCGGATATTTTTTTGACAGATAAATTTTCAATTATTAATTTGATCAGTTGCCATGGTAAATTATCTGTGTAATTTGCACAAGTGACATTCTTACGGATACTTGGTAAATTCACATTATTGAAATGTTCCTTTAACACGTAGTCCATCTGGGGTAATATTGTAAAATTAGTCTAATAGTAAAACATTAATAACAGTTAAGTAACATTTTAACTAAGTTAAAATAGCAGAACACGTATATTATTTTTACAGTTAAAATTATGTAATTTCAACCCGATTTTTAAGAGAGACTACAAATCATAGCAAAATAATTGTAAAACACAATTTACTTTCCAAACACGCACTGGGGTCTTACATACCCTAACAAATTTATAAGTACATACCATTCTTTACAGATTTCTCTTACAACCTGGCAACATCGTGTAAATTTAGTTTACTCCCTTCACTATTACGTCGTTTTATTCTGAGGTGCTTCCAAGATTTATTATTTCAGTGATCAGAGTGCAAATTGGTACCAGGGTTTGCTAGACCCCAGTGTGTATTTCGCAAGAGTTTTCCTTCACAGGACTTTTTTTGTTTCTCGCTTTTTTTGGTATTGAGGGAAGTTTGATTCATTCGTTTTGATATGGTATATATATGATTATGGAAAATTGTTTATTACAGATTAGCGATAATGATCCCCGATAGGGAAATGTGTCAACCTTTGACTAATGAATAGCTCGAAGCAAAAATGCAAAGTTTGAAGCCGAAAAGAAAAATGTGGAAGAACCATCTGTGATTGAGGAGCCAGACTCAAATGATGACATAGACTGGGTAGAAGAACAAGAATGTTCCGACTCAAAGCAAAGTGAGGAATCGGCCCGTCTAAGGCAAAAAACTGCATACTTCAACAATCAAATGGAAGAACGGATATAGATGGAGCAAGGAAGTTCCAAAAAACCGGCACAAAAAAATTTGTTAGTCATCTACCAGCAACAACAAATAACAACACATACAGGTGCAAGAACTGTAAAACGTCCGCTTGAAGCATGGTCTTTACTATTTTGCGAAGATATAGTAAATACAATTGTTGTTCGTTCTAATGAGGAAATTATAAAAAGGTGGGAATCAATAAATGTTCGGCAGTCGTTTCAAACTACTACAGATATTTTTGAAATAAAAGCTTTGTTTGGACTTTTGTATTTTTGTGGTGTTCAACGTTCTGCCATTTGAATTTGCATGAACTATGGTAAACTAAGTATGGGAGCTCGCTATTTAGAGCTACTATGCCTTTAAACAGGATTGATTTTCTGGCATCATGATTTGATGAAAAAACTACTAGAACACAACCAAGACAAAATGATAAATTTTTACTTATCAGGGAAATTTGGGAAAAATTGGTGTCAAATTTTACAGAATATTATACACCACGTGAATACTGCACAACTGATGAACAACTTATGAGGTACAGATTCAGGTGTCCATTTATTACCATTTATTTAGCATTCAAACCTGACCAATATGGAATCAAATTTGTAATGATGAATGACGCGCGAACCTAGTATATGATCAACACTATTCCTTATGTCGAAAAAGTTACTACTGAAAATAATATGCCTATTCCTTTTTACTATGTCGAAAAATTGTCTCGGCCTATTCAAGGTACAAGGAGAGAAACATTGCTGTTGAGAATTGGTTTTCGTCAGTAGATTTATTTAAAAATATGTTAAAGGAACATGGACTAACCATGATAGGTACTCTTAGAAAGAATAAGCCTGAAATCCCTCCTGAGTTCTTAGCCCGAAAAAGAGAAGGTGTATCAAAATTTGTTTTTGATCACAATAAAATGTTGGTATAATTTACACCTAAGCAGAAAAAAAGTGGTTATTATGGTTATCCACTATGCGTTACTCAAATAATATAAATGAGACTACAAAGAAACTTGTTATAATTTTAGATTACAATAGTAGTACGGACACGTTTGATAAGCTATGCCATACTTTAACCACAGCACGGTCAACCAGAAAATGGCCTATGCGTATTTTGTGGTATGTTTGATCACGCTGAAATAAATGCAATGGTTTTGTACAATTTTTCTTCCACCAATATTCCAAAGCTTGTCAGAAGAGAGTTTCTATACAAGTTGGCATTTGAATTAATTGAACCATTTTCAAAATGCAGACTGAAAATCACAACATTGAGAAGAGGTCTAAAGTCCTTCATAAGGGAAATTGTTAATGTAGATATACCAAGACAAGAGACACTTGTTTTTTTTTCTAAAACATCTAAAGATCGTAAAACAAAATTAGCTTGCTCAAGTTGTCAATTTCCAATGTGTGATAAGCATAGAGTGAAGGTTTGTGTGGATAATCACAATAAAAAAAATCATGCTGATGTTTTTACCTATAGCGTAATACATTTTTGTACTTTACATAAATGCATAAGTTAAAACTACGTCCTAAGTTTAAGTTGTAGATATTTGTTTTGTTTTTTTGTAAGTTTCATTTGGTGTAGTATCACGTTCTGCTTTTATAAATAAATTCTGTTTTGGCCATAAATTGTCTTTTAATTAAAAAAAAAATAATTTTTTAGAAAAAAAACGATGTATGTATAAACTAGAATAAATCCATCAATTATAGCGGGGTCTATTAGAACCCAGTGTAAGTTCTAAGTAACTATTTCTGATGTGTGTGTAGTGAAGGTTCAGTAAAAAATTAATCATATGAATAGATTTCAAAAGATACATGTTAATAACTAAAAAAATCAAATTTTATAAAAATTTTTTTTGTAAAAATCAAAGTATTTAAAAATTGCTGAACTGTTTATTTTTTTGCAACTCTAATAAGAATTGTTTTAATATAGCAAAACAAAAACTAAAAATTATTTTTGAAAATTTTTAGAGCTACCAAAGTATAAT